>JAQGAK010000696.1:0-57689 GCA_034696945.1 Lipothrix lubbocki
AAATTAATACAAAAATTAATACAAAAATTAATACAAAAATTAATACAAAAATTAATACAAAAATTAATACAAACAAAAAATCAGAAAATGCGATAATAAGAATTGAAGCAAAAATAATACAAAATACACCAGGGCATACATAAAAAAATAAAATTCATCTATGTCCCAACAACGTCAGAAACGATGCTTTGTCAAATAAATAAAGTCAAGCTGGTCAAGTTTAAATATTGCCTATGATTTATTACGTGATTTTATAAAAAGTGCACACATATATATACATATATATGCAAAATATCTTGCATAATTGCACTTACCTATAATAAAATAGATGTTATGTACATTCAGTCATAAATGCATCCTTCAAATATTCGGAATAATGACGTTGCTAAAATTGAGTTTTAGAACTTGATTCCCTAATAATTGTTAACCAAACCTAAATACAATTTTTACAATTATGACAAAATCCCAAGGCTCTCCACCGGAAGGTCCAAAATTTGCTATATATTTATATAATTTAGCAACACCAGAATTCAGCCTGTACTACACATTCTACTGAATGGATATTGAGTAAAACAATGTCTTCCTCATAAAACATATTAAATACAAATCTCCAGTGGAGATGCAAAGTAGCCTATCTCCATATGTGTCTCAAGCTGCAAAGTGAGACATCCAACATCATTTTAAGTGCAAGGACGGATAACTCCACTATAATTTACAATTGCCTTTTGCAGTTGAAATTTTAAATACAAATTCCCTGCGTTTTTACCAGTTTTGAATGCAATTTAAACGGCAGGATATCCCATTTTTTTGCACTGAATTGTTTAGTAGGTGGTGGATATAGCTCATCTTGCATTTAGGTTCACATCTATGGAGATAGCCCACTTTGCATCTCCGCCGACGACATATAAGTAATTATGTACAATATGCATATATATGTACACTCAACTGGAATCTGGATGGACAGCACTTAACCGCAGAGGTATGAAGGTAGGGCCAGGGAATTATTGCAATAATAAAGTGTCAGTCAGGATTATTCGAAGGCTTTAGGATTCACGAGGCAATGTGTCAAAAGACTTGTTTCTGGTCACGAGATTCCCAACCTCTCTTCTTCCTTTGCTTGGCATTAAATAAATGGGATTAGCCCTAGTGTGTATTTAAGTTTTTAACGTATTAACTCCTAACCCAAAATATAATGTATCCTTATATTATGTAAATGCATTATGTACATATTATTTAATATATTACTATTAAATATTCACGTGCGGCCATATATAAGCCGCCGTTATGACGAGGGGAAATATTGTTAAATAAAAATAAAAAATCCGCGTACATATTGCCAATTTATTCCCGCGTTTATCGTTAAATTTATGTAAGTATGCTAATCAACAGTTAATTCGCACCTTCGGACCTAGAATTTACTGATTTTGGTGAAGCGCAGATTTATTTTACATCGCACGTTGAAATTGCATATACCTATATAGCAAAATCTAATGTTAAAATTGCATAATAGTAGATACATACAGTCCCATGTTAAAACTGCACGTTTAAACTCACATGTTAAAATTCCATTTATAAATTGCAATTTAAATACATATGTATACGTAACATAGAATTGCGCGTTAAATTCTTGTGTGGCGCCGGCCGGAATTGTTGTGGTTTGAATTTTACAAAAATAATGATAAAAGATAAGACGCACAATTAATTGAGATTTTGTGTGTAGGAAGCAAAAATGATTTGTAAATATTATAAAAAAAATAGATTAAAATTATGCCGTTGTCGTCATAATATTATAGAATATCCCAGCATTATTATTATTATTACTACTACTATTATTATATGTATTACATTACTCCCTCCAAAATAAAAGCGTGCCCACAAATATTCCTATATAGTAATCAAATACGCAGTAATGTACATAATATCCACCTACACGTGCTTCACCACAGCAGTCAACGGCAGAAATCAGACTGGCAATATATGCATAGAGCTGAACGACAAAGTATCAATAATGAACATCAAAAATAGCTATTATTATTATTTTTTTTTTTTTACAGCATTACGACAACTGCAGCTCGCGAGCTAGAGCGTAAGTAATAATTTTGACCATCGAGCATGAAGCTCAGATGTATAACGTAACCCAATCGCTCCATAGAAGGTTGTATAATAACTCTATCATGATTAACTTACAATTTACAATTATTAGCACAAATCAGTATATGTGTGTACGATAACAAAGTAAAGCAAAGCAAAGGGGGAAAATTATTATGTCGTTGTTGAAAAGGCAAATATAAGTATCTCCACATTTAGTTGCTAAAATAAGCAAAAAGAATGATTACAGCTCCCGAATATTATTTTTAAAGTTTGGAATGCAAAAGTGACTATCCCATTTATTTACATATATGCAAAGACAGGGGCGGTAGGAACTGCTGGAATATTTCCCCTTTCTACAACATGCAATTAGACTTATTATTAGGAGTAGTTTTCCAAAGCAGCAGCGGGATTTGGCTTGCCGTGTAAATCCGCTATACTCATGACACATGTAAACACATCGGCCATGCTTTTAAATGACGTAGTCAGTTTTGCATTGGAATATTTGTGAAATTTCTTGTAGTACCGTAATTCTTATTATTGCTTTTTAGCAACTGTGCAGATACTTATATTTGGCTCTTCATTTCCTTATTATTATACAATATACGGTCATTATTGCTATTGTAATATGTACATGACGTGTAGTGTAGGTAATATGATATGTATAACATGATATCTTAAATGTTTATGTACATACAAAAGCATATTATATATTTAAATATAGACGTAGTATAAGTGTGCTGGATATTATTCTGATAAAAATTTCAACCAAATCGTGAAATCCATTCCTTAGTGTTGAAATACGTATATGATAAATCGTATCGTTAAATCGGTGTGTATGGTCATACGCTTTTACTTGCGTGAAGGTTATTAAGCAAGAATCCAGGAGAGGAAGAATGTGTCAAGGGTTGCGTTGCGTTGTTACTCACACCCCAACATAAGTATGTATTCTCCCATTCTCCATATGTCGTCCTTTGGAAATCCAACACAAATACAATTATTGGCAAACGTAAACACAATTTACTCTCTCGAAAGTGTATCAAGTTTCACGTGAAATTCAAGATGAGAATGCGTATATGTAACATATAACACACAAGGAATTTTCATCTTTCTATAATAATTAGCAGAGGAGTCAATAATATCTGTATGCTTCTTTACTTTTGAGTCTTCAGGAATACACATTCGATATTTATAGTGGGCAGTATTCCGTACTGGATTACATGTGGATTTTCATAGCAAGTTTCCTTCATATTTTTTATTATCATTATAATGCTACGGGAGTAAAAAATGTTATTCTTTTTATGAAAAATTCCACTTCAAGTTATGTAGAACAATTTGTTCCTGTCTAATAGAAATGTGGTGACAATTTGTTATTGAAAATTTTAATACAAATATTTGTAACAAATTTTACATTCATTTTTACAAACAATTTAATACAATGTTGTACAAAAATTGTCAAATCCATTTTTATTGGTTTGGTGCAATGGTTTAGAAAATTTGATGCTCATATTTGTACAAATTTTGATGCTCATTTTTTTAGGAAATTTGATGCAGGCGTTTATCACAAATATGATGACAATTTCTACAAAATTATGGGCGCATATTTGTACTCGTCTCTTTTAAAACATTTTTGTTTCCGTTTGGACAAACATTTGGTGCAAAATTTTACTAAAAATTTGTGCAAACTATGACTGAAAATTTGGTGCAAAACTTTACTGAAAATTTGGCGCAAAAGTTTGCTGAAGATTTGGCGCAAAAGTTTGCTGAAAAAAAAGCTTTTACACAATTTTACTGGAGTGGAGTATTGACAATTTGATATCTATTTTCATTTGGCTGATTTTCATTACAAATTTGAGATCCATTTTGACAGGAGCCTTCCATTGCATTGTAAAAGTAAATTAAACGTGCATGCTGATACGCTTAATTACATGGTCCGTCTATAATGCAAATGATTGATGTACTGAGTTTAGATTGACATATCAAGATACAAGATGCATTTGGTCTATTTACAAAAAAAAACACAAAATTAAGACAGAACAGCATAGGACACGTTACGTACCGAACACATGTAAATTGGTATAGTCAAACATCAATGAAATGTGTATGAAACCTACATATTTGATTATACATATATGGACCAACACAATATACCAAGTTACGTCAATTTAGCCCTAAGCCCTATATATGAATTGTAGAATACACTCCCATTAAAATCAATGATGTCCAAAATCCAGTGCTCTTATCCAAATCAAAGCTTCCTCGCCATATCAATTTGACCCCCATGACCAAACATGCGAGCGTATTTGATTCTGTATGGATGTTGTAAATTGTCAGAAAATGAGCAGAGAGCGCCCATATAATGAAGCCTAATCAGACGCGGGTGTATCATGACATTATTATTATTATTGTTATTATTATTATGATGATGACGATGGGGATGATGATGATGAAAAAATAAAATGACATATATGTGTAACTCGAAACGACACATGTTAATTATAGATACACAATATATTACATATATGTGCTGTATATATATATTATTATTATCCCTTCATATCCACAATATCTCCCCTTATTACATACAACATAAAGCATAAAGGATTACATCATACGTAAGTCCGTTTCGACAGAGTTGATACAAAGTTGACACACAAAAAATCATATATGATTATTATTAATTAATAATAATATACATAAGTTGAAAATATATTTTTATATAGTAATTTATTATATAGCAAAAAATCAATCTCCACAATCCTTTTTACAAAGAAATTCTAATAATAATTATTCTGATTTTTCACTCACAAAAAATAAAAACAATTTTTTTTAAAAAAAATCATTATATTTTTGTAAATCAAAAAAATAGAAATTGTTACCAGGGTTTTTCAGGACTTTTTCAGGATCGCGTGATACATTTTCCGTATATTTTCCTTTCTTTATAGTAGAAATTAAAACATTATATATAGAGATTTTAAATTCTAAAACATTCGTATAGGCACGACTAAATATTGTTGTTGTTGTTGAACAAACTACATATACAACATAATAATAATGATAATAATATAATAATATTTTTTTAAATTGAATGTTGCGATGAAATAGCACACGAGAAATAAAATAAAAGGAATGATATATTATAAGGTATTATTATTTAAATGTGAGTACACATTTTGTTGGAATTAAATTGGAAATAATGCGATAATTGATAGAATCTTGAGTGTAATTTTTTATATATATTTTTTTTTCAAAGATTTTATGCGCTTCTTGATCCAGCAGCGGAAGCTTTAGATTTAATTTTAATAATAATCTTCACTGTATAATTATCTTTTTTCTTCTTCTTCTTATATTCTTCTTCTTTTTTTAAATGATGTTCTCGGAATTCGGAATGTCTTTTATTTTTCTCCTCCCCCACCAGAGACATAGTTGTTGTTATGTACATATGGGTTGCAGCAGCATTTCAAGAATTAAGTCTCAAGAATCTCATTCAGAGCCGCCGCTCTCTTCTGAAGCAGCAGCGGGCTCAGCGGGAGCGGCATCAGCCTCCGCCTGCTCTTCGCCGCCCTGGTCCGCAGCGCTATCGGCTTGTGGCTCGTCAGCGGCCGCAGGCTCGTTGGTCTGCTCGACCTCAGCGGTGTTGACTTGGGAATCTGGAAACAAAATTTAAATATTTTTTTACAATTTTTTTCAAGATTCAAAAAATATTTTTTAATGTCTTTTAAAATCAAAATTCAAGTTTTGAGGCAATTTTCCTGCTTTTTTAAAAAATTATTTTGCAAATTTTAAAAAAAATTTCATGGTTTTTAAATTTTTTTATGTATTTTAAACGTTTTTCAAATGTTTTTGATATATTTTAAAATGTTTTTTAAATGTTTTCTAAATGTTTTTTAAATGTTTTAAAATGTTCTCTAAATGGTTTTTAAATGTTTTAAAATGTTTTTGAAATAAATTAAAATGTTTTTTTTTTAATATTTTAAAAACTTTTTCTAAATAAATGCTTTAAAATGTTTTTTAAATATATTAAAATATTTTTTAAATATATTAAAATATTTTTTAAACATTTTAAAAAAGTTTGGCAATTCAATTTATTTTAATTGTGTACCCAATTCGAAAAAAATTTAAATTAAAAATAAAAATTGCAAAAAAATAAATTCAAAAAAAAAAGATGAAATATTGGAAAAGTGCATTTCCTGCTAAACTGTAAAAAGAATAATTACGTTTAATTTATACAGGAATCTGGGCAGGTCAGCCGAATGACCAAGAAAGAAAGAAGCACAATGGCTGTACATAACATTCGCTTATTTATTAAATAGTAGAGTACAGCTAAGATAATCCGACGCTTCATAAATCATCAATATAAAAGCAACGTGTGAGTAAGTAAAGGAAAGACGGGAAACGCTCAATTCCCAAGAACCGGTTTAGCTGCATAGCTAATAGTCAAATACAATAAAGCGTGGCCATAAAGTGTGCCCACAGAACAAGTGATAATTATTATTAAAGATTTTTTGATAATTGGGGAATATGTACAGTAATCTGTATATCTACATACCTAATTGAAATCCATGTAAAGCACGAAGCAGCAATGAATTAGAATCGTTAAAATTGGAAAAAAGCAATTTTTGAAAAAAACAATATAAAAACACTATAAAAATATTGAGAAATAAATTTAATTGCCGGATTTTTAAGCAAAAATATTGAGAACAACAATGCTTACAAATTTAGAACATTGCGAGAAAATTGGTGAAATTTTGCAAAAAAAATATAAAAAAATATTACAAGAAAAATCAAAAAGATCGGATTTTAACATTGCATTTAACCAAAATAATCTTTAAGAATCTACAAATAAAAACGAGTAACTACAACAAAATGACTACAAATTAGTAAAAATGAAAAAAATACGAAATACATACAAGCAAAATCAAAACGAAATAAATTAAAAATTATTACAAAGTTAAAACAAAATTAATACAAAAATTAATACAAAAATTAATACACAAATTAATACACAAATTAATACAAAAATTAATACAAAAATTAATACAAAAATTAATACAAAAATTAATACAAAAATTAATACAAAAATTAGTACAAAAATTAATACAAAAATTAATACAAAATATAATACAAAATTATTAATACAAAAATTTATACAAAATTATTAATACAAAAATTTATACAAAATTATTAAAAAATAAATGAGAAAACAAATTCAAAATCAATACAAAATTGTTTAAAATAAATTCAACACAAATAGAAAATAATTCAAAATAAATTCAGAATAAATTCAAAATTTATGTAAAATAATGGAGGAAAAGTCCAAAATAAATATACAACAAGTATAAAATAGCCACAAGTAAAAAATTCAGCCCGAAGTCACTGCATCAAAATTTCACCAAAAAAAAACTTGGTAAAAATCCGCACTTACCAGCGTCAGACATGATGAAAAGTTATAGGTAACGTTCGTTGGACTCGACGAGAGAGAAAACTCCGGTGTGTGTGTGTTCGTGGAGAGAGCACGGGAGAGACTTGGAAGATGAAGTGGAGAGCACGAGAGAGTGGAACAAGTTGACAAGTTGGAAGTTAGTTCGGAACTGAAGTCCTGGCCCGTTCACTGTGGTAGGTCATTAACGTCAATGTTTGTAAACGTGGAGTTGTATGGAGAATTTAAACGTAGTTGTGGAGGAGTTGGGTCGTGTGCAAATTCCCTACTTTAATTCCGCCTTCTCCAATAAAATCCTCCGTACTTCATCCAATATGCTCCATCCACCACCACTACACATTTATATAACCCTAAAACAAAGTAAGATACACAAATACCTACAAATTACATATATTCACATAGGTATCTACAGAGAATCAAACAAGAAAAAAAAAGAAAATCCAATATATAACTCTTTAATCATACCAAATCCACACATACAAAATTTACCAAATCCCCTACTATAGTAGAAATCCATAGGTGAAAGATTTAACATGGAATTTTCAATATAAAATTACATGTATAGAAATTGCAATCCTGCATATATATAAACCATATAGGAAATCTTGTATATACAAATTATACATGTATATCCATACTATTAAAAATTATAAACGTATTCCTTTAGGATTACTCACGACACGACGCCAAGTCACTCACATGCCATAATATTAATCTCTCTCCCTCTCCTGACGCTGCTGCTGCTCTTGCTCTTGCTCTTGCAAATGTGCAAAATCTGACTCACATGTATTGATTCCCTTTGGGTCTTGAGGGTGAGTCAAAGGTAGTTTTCCTATTTAATGCCCCTATATACATATACTATACTAAATATTATTATACAAATTCTGTATATATGTAAATTTGTACCTAATGTATGCATTGTGTATGCTCCTTCATTATAATAGGAAATCCTTTATGTACCTAAAAATATAACATATAGCCCATATACATAATACAATCACAATGCATTTACATACAATTCAATGCATCATACAATTCTCTTGCACACATTCACAAGGAAATAAAGCCTTTGAAAATATTTCAAGGGGCTTAAAAATCCGCTGCGTACTTTCCGCTCAATGTCACCATACTATACTTTGCAAGGCTCAAATTTTCAGTCACAAGCATCATCACACTCGTATATGTATGCTACAAAGAAACAAAGGGGCTGCTGGAAAGTGCAAAATCAGAAAATACAAATAACCTCGTAATAGGTGTTGTATAGCATTGCAATCTGTAGGCATGGGAGTTTGCAGAAATAGCATGCATAAAGTAATGAGTTGGTATTACTTTTGGAAACTCGGACAAATTGCAGGGAAGTTTGGAAAGAATTGCAAATATTTGGGGTTGCCATGGAAACCTACGGGAATCACATGGAAAGTGCAGGTGCAGGGAAGTTCGTTGAAATTGCATGGAAATTCGTCAGAGACGCCATGGAAATTGCATAGAAATTTTATAGAAATGCATAAAAATTTGTAGAAATTGCATAAAAACTGATAAAAATTGCAGAAAAACTGATAAAAATTGCATAAAAACTGATAGAACTTTCATAAAAATGGATAGAAATTTCATAAAAACTGTTAGAAATTGCATAAAAATTGCATAAAAATTGATAGAAATTGCATAAAAATTGATAGTAATTGCATAAAAATTGATAGAAATTTCACAAAAATTGATAGAAATTGCATAAAAATTCATAGAAATTGCATAAAAATTGATAGAAATTGCATAAAAATTGATAGAAAATTCACAAAAATTGATACAAATTGCATAAAAATTGATACAATTTTCATAAAAATTGATAAAAATTTCATTAAAATTGATAGAAATTTCATTAAAATGCATAGGAACTGAACTAGAGTTGGCAGGAAACTTATGGGAATCCCATGGATATGGAAACTCATAGAACGTGGGGGTAAATTCATAGGAAATTTACGGAAATACATAAAAATTTCGTAAGAGTTGCCATGGAAACTGATATAAATTCATTAGAATTAATAGAAATTGTATGAAAATTCATTGAAATTGCCACGGAAACTTGTCGAACTTGCATGGAAATTCAAGGAATTCGCATCAAAGTTTAAAAAACTGCATAAGAAATCTCTTGAATTTCCAGACATTTATGGAGATTGCATATAGAAATTGCATAAGAATTGCCTAGAAACTCGTAGGCATTATCAGAAAACTCGTCAAAAAGAATTGCACAGAAAATTTTGTCATGTACACAGACAAAGACAGAAATCCTGCAGGAAATGATAGAAATGGCATATATAGAAGCTCACTGGAATAACATGGAAAATCATGGAATTGACGTAGTAGAAAAAGAAACTCCAATGTGTCCATAGCATTATATTGAGCTATTGAGCATTAAATAGGAATAATAATATGAAAAGATTTTTCCCCTCTCTGACTTTTTCACGAAAAGGCGTCACACCGGCCCTTCCACACCCCACAAAGGCAGCTGCTATACGTATGTATGTGCTCTTTCAAATATTGGATTGGAGCCGCTCTCTGGAAAAACAACGCAATAGAGCTCTATGTGGAGTCTTTATTGCGGATTTTTTTCCCTTTTTGCATGATACATACATCTGCATCTATAGAAAGTCACTCGGCGTCGCCATGAACAGGAAATTTTTTATATAAATTTACCACGTACATATAAATAAATAAAGCTGCTTTATCGTAAATACTGCTGTGCTGTGTCGTATACATACTTGTACATGAACAGAAAAAAGACCCGCCGCGAAACAACGAAACAACTGTCGTGCCTTACAGTCAAGTCGTTGGTTGTGGTGGTGGCAATGGAAAAGTATTGCTTTTGATTTGAGTACTCTGACGATGATGATGATGATGAGGAGAGACCTAAGAACTAAAAGAAGGCTAAGGCAAAAAGAGAATCTCTCAACATTTTTGCCATGTGAAAACGACGCAGTAGATCTTTTGTAATAATATGTATTTTATATATGTGTAGGTATTCCAAATACCCACGGATCTGTCATGTTCAAAGGTTCTTTTCCTCGTCTTGAACCCTGCATTGTATGAACCTTGATTTATCAATGGAGGAAAATATGCTCATATGATTATATAATGGGAAATAAAGGGAATCGGGGGAAATGTAGAACGCGGAAATAAATGGAGATGATTTTAAGGAAATGTTGAATTTTTATTTTATTTGCTGGAATAGATTACAGCAATAAATACAAAAATATGTACATAAATTAATGGTAAAATTAATACAAAAATTAATACAAAAATTAATACAAAAATTAATACAAAAGTTAATACAAAAGTTAATACAAAAGTTAATACAAAAATAAACATTTGACGATCCAAACCGAAAATACTTCCAGGAAAAAAGCAAGGTAAAAAAGTACTTTCACATTGTCAAAGACGCTCGCGAGCGCTCTCCTGCAACGGAAAGTTGAGTGCACCTGCACTGACGTGAGTTCCTGGAAGGAGATGGCAGGGCGAGTTGGTGATTCGCGGAATAATTTCCGAGCTCTGCTGCTGCTTCTGCCGCTGTTTATTCCACCGGAGCATCCCCCGACGACCCCCAGAGCACCCAGCCTGTTTCGTCAGAGACTCAGAAAAAATATTATAATCACAATGGCTGGATGGAAGGCAAAGGCAGGGAATACACGAAGAAGAAATAACAAAGCCATCACCAAAGCATTTATTACATTTACAAACCTCGCGGAATAACACACCAGACCAAAAGAACCAACGGTGACCGAAACAATTAACAACACTATACTGTGGATTCCAAGGAAGATTTATACAGAAGTTTTCGTTTTAATTATTTAAACGTGTTCAAGGTAATAATTGTGATTCGGACACCATGGATTAATCCATTCGGAATTTATCATCATGGGGGAAGAAAAGTGAGCACCGTCCATTCAAAATCGAAGGCAGCCTCCTCTCCTCTATCGCAATATTAAATATATATTGTGATTTGTGGTAAGAAGATTCCTTGTTTCTTTTTGGAATAATTTGCCTTTGTAGATTATTTGTAACAATCATGATAATTGTATTGATGAAGAATAATGTTATTATATTATATTTATGCTAAAATTATGTTCCATTGTATTATTATTAGTCTCTTCTGGGTTATATATTTCCACAGCATAAATTAGTTTCCCCTCTCCATCCAGTTTGCCAGTGAAGCCGTCAGAATTCTTGATCAAATATGTGGCTGGAATAACGCGATTCTGTAGCAGTGGCACGATGATGGCCGGCAGCATTTACAATGTATTGAAGCCCATGCTGCTGCCACTCTGGGCGTTGCAGTATCTCTTTTTTGTAGATGTGTGACATTTCTCGATCGAGCAAATTTATCATCAATTTATTTTGTAAGCAGTCCCGGCAGATTTTTATCGTATCATTTTAAATGTATACCGTGTTTATACAATCTTGGATGTCGTTATCGTTTTTAATTTTGTGAATTGGGAGTTTTGAATGATGTAAATTTGAGGGATGGTGTTGACAGGAAGATTGTGCCACGATTTTTATTTATTTAGCGCGTGTTTCGTTAAACTCGGATGCATGTCCGTAAATGCTGCTGTGTACGTGTATTTATAATTCTTCCAGGACCTTGATCAAGAAGGACGGCTCCTTGGAGGTCATTGAACATAAATTTAGAATAGCTTTCCAAGTTTAGGATATTAGGGAGTGTGAGGGAGAAGTAGGAGCAGGACAGGACCAACTCAGGATAGGGTTAGAGGATAGGACGCCTGTTGGTCGTTATTTTTAAGCTCATAATATTCATTGTGTTTTAATATTTGCCTTTGATAAAATAGGACACAATTACGTTTTGTTTAGTGGCGGTTACGAATCGCAAAACTGATAGTGAGTTGTTTTTGGTTTTTACGGAGCTTATCATATATTACGGATTTATACATATATTTACAGCACCACAATTTTGCTCAGAATTTTGAATTTAGATTTGCGAATCATTGTTTTAATTTTAAGTGAGCGATACAATTTGTGTGACGTAGTGAAATAGACCAAATGTTATTTTGTGCGTGAATAAGTAGTGTTTTTTTTATTTCGGGCAAAATTTGGGATTGCATTTTTCAATAGTTTGCTTGTGACTTCATTGGTATTACTCTAACTATTATCATAGGAAGAAAAATCATCATGTCTGACGATTCTGATGCTTCGTTACCACTGCCTGGGTCTCCTCCTGCGGGTTCGGACGACCATCAAGATGAGGATTCAGGATCAGAACTTCCGCTCAGTAGAAAAATAATTATTGAAATGTCGCCACCAATTGAGCTAGCAAAATCCCCTAATTTACCCCTAGACGACATCCCCTATCCAATCGAAATGATGGAGAAAGTTGATAGTGTGGAACCTGAGCCTGAACCTGAAGTTGAAATTCCTCTACCTCCTGACTCCTCGGATAGTAAATACTCTCCGAGTCAAGCTTCCGCTGAAGATGCCTCACCAGCATCAGAGACACAGCAGAAAAAGACGGTGGCGGTGTTGGGAAGGGCTCAAGCAATGAAACGACTCAAAGCCTTTTCTGCTGCAAAATTAGCAGCGACGTCGACAATTGGTGGAAGTGGTGTGAAAAAATCGCCAATTAAAGGTGTGTCGGTGTTCAGTGGTAAAAGCAGTAGTGATTCAAAACAGCCTCCATTAGCCATCGCATCAATTAAAGAAGAAGAGACCAAGTTGCGTGAAATCATGCAAATGAACTCTATTCTGAATGAAAAGTTAAAAACAGTGCATGCGATCACTGGCAGTATACCTGGTCCTGGTCCCGCTACTGCCATTGTGAAACCTACCTTATTAAATCCTGAATTTCGTAATAATAATATTTCAGGTGACAAGTCTGATTTAACAAAAAATAGTGAAGAAAAAATCACTTCCTTTCATGTTAAGAAACAGATGAAAAACATTCGTAGAAAAAGAGCTTCGAGTACTTCATCTGACTCAAAATCCAGATCAAGGTCTCTGTCTCCGGGAATAAAAAGACGAGGTGCTGAGAGGAGGTCTCGTAGTCGTGATAGAGACCGTGATAGGGATAGTTATCGGCAACGGGACCGCGACAGAGAGCGAGATAGAAATAGGGATAGGGAACGCGATAGAGAAAATGAACGAAAAAGAGTGAAACGTTCTAGAAGTCGCTCCAAGAACAGGGACCTGGAAAGAAGGCGAAGTAAAAGTCCACGAAGTAAAGAAAAGTCCCGAAGAAGGTCACGGAGTCGAGATAGGAAGCGAAGGAGTAGGAGCCGTGAACGTAAAAGAAGTCCATCTAGAAGTTTTAGTCGTGAAAGGGAGAAGGACGTGACACATAGGGAGAAATCTCCCGTCATTCGGGAAGTCAAGCGAAAATCAGTCTCTCCATCACCTCTTCGTGAAAAGAAACAGAAATCATTAAGTCCTATACCACTTCGTAAATCCCGGTCACGGAGTCATAGTAAAGAACTTCGAAAATCCCATTCAAGGAGTAAGAGTCCTGAGCTCAAAATTGAAATTATCCGAAAGAAATCTCGGAGCCGAAGTCGTGAGCGAGAGGCTAAATCTGGCCGGAAGAAAAGTCCATCTAAGCACAAGAAAAAGGATAAAGATAGGGACCGAGAGCGTGATCGCGAACGTGAAAAGGAAAAGCAGCTAGAAAAGGATCGTCGGGAAAAGGAAGAGAAGAGAGAAGCTGAGCGAAGAAGAGAGCGTGAAAGACAAGAAGCAGCAGAACGGGAATTAGATAAAGTTCGTACTTCGCGAATGCCAACCGACTGGACAGAGTATAAGAAATTCCAATATTCTACTGATAACATTCGTGACGTTTGGAATGTCATTTTCCCAAAAGATTCCAAGTAAGTAAAAATATTTTTCATTTACTACTTACTAGTTAAAATCGTTTTTGCATCACAATGAAAATATTTGATGATTCTAATGTATAAGATTCATATGTTGCGAATAGGTAGCAGTCATTTAAATTACAAGCTGTTGCCAGTGATTAATTCATTGATATTTGACCTTTCATTTGTCTTATATAAATTATAATCAATATTTTATTATCACAATCAAATTCGAGGTTATTCTGTAAATGTTAAACTGCTGGTAATTAAAGGAGATGTAAATTTGTTGCTCTCCTTGAAGAGCAGGCCAAACAAGTTCTGTCATAATTGAACTTGACCTTTAAGTATTAATTTAATCTTAATTTAACGGTTGAGATTGAGCGATTCGATTTAGAAGCAGAATCAAAAACTATTCGATGGTTATCCTTTCTTCTTGTTATACTTTAATATTTTTGTAATTGGACTGTGAGTTTACTCATACGAAAGACAAAATCTAGGAAACACAAATTTACTTTGAACTAATGCAGGTAAACTTGACCTAACTAAAATATTGTAAAATTACCTGAGTCTGATTTAAATCAGTAACTTATTCATGTCCAACTGTCCAAGCTAGAAGGTTGGATAATGTAGTGTATCTCCTTTGTTTGATCTCAGCCTCAGCAAACCTTTGGCAAACGTGTGAAAATTAAATTGTATGATAGAACATTATCTTGTCTTGACTGTAGATATTTTCATGTGCTAAAGAAGTAAAACTTTACTAGGAAGTCTTAATAAGGACGTCATCTATTAATTAGGCGTTTAGATATTGGAGAGATTTGGAAAAGTCTCAATGAATATATCTAATAATATTTTTTTCATATAACAGAGGACGAAGTAGAAGTCGTAGCCGTTCCTCATCGCGGTCCCCGTCTAGAGGAAAAGAGCTGCCTCTTGGCAATGTTGTCAACTTTTCGAAAATGTTAATCCAGTCACCGGCATTAATTAAAACGGTTCCAATAGAGTTGAAGACCAGTATAAAAGGAGAATATCCGATCAATTTCGTAAAAACTACCCGACAGAAACCGTCCCTTGAATTTGGTTGCAACCGATTGTCTCTTAAAGGATACTACAAAGCTCGTGACGTGTTTAAGGAGGAAAGCCCAGAAGTCGTTAAATCTGTTGAATCTATACTTAATGCTGATGGAACCTTGAAGTGTTCCCCACCCGACCTGCCCAAGGTTCAGCCATGGTTTGCAGAGCATTCGCAAGTATTCTGCCCATCGGAGGGTTCCAAAGGTATAGTTATTTCTCATTTATATTCTGATGAAGAAGTGGAGGAACCGCCTCCAGTTCATAGTAAACAGTCTTCAAGCAAGGCTACTGAGAAGCCTAAGAAAGTTGAAGCTATTACTGAGCCTAGTAAGTCTGTACCTGTAACAGCATCATCCTATTCTACAGCCACTGCTTCTCCCGCCGTCCGTTCTTCACAGCCTGAACCAATGGAGGAAGATTACAGCACAGAAAGTTCACAGTCTCAAGATTCAGTGCCATCACCTTTACTCAAGACCAGATATGGAGCAGACTTACCCCCAACAACTGTAGCACCCCTAAAACCTCCGGATGTTGTAAAAGAAGCTAGTGAAGAGGAAGAAGATAAAGAAGAGACTGAAGTACCAGCCCCTGCCAAAGTAGTTCCTCCGCCCGAGGAAAAGAAATCCAAAACTAAAGGGAAGAAAGAAAAAAAGAAGAGGAAGAAGAAAGATTCAAAAAAACACAGCCGACGCCATCGGAAGGACAGTAAGAAACGTTCCAGAAGTGATGACGAAGAGAATTCTGATGATAAGAACGAGTCAGATTCTTCCCAGAGTGAGGATGACAGCAGCAAGGTAACTAAAGCTAAAAATAAAAAGCCTAGGAAAGAAGAAGATGAAGCTCCTGCCAAGTCCACTAAAGTAGTGGACGAGAAAAAAAAGACTAAAGTTTCTTTATCAAAAACAAAGAAGCGCTCTAAAAAGAATCGTAAGCACTCAGGGTCTTCTGAGTCCGAAGATGCTTCATCCAGTGAAGAGTCCAAGGATTCCTCTTCTTCCTCTTCTGAAAGTGAGAGTGATGAAAAGGACAAGAAGAAAAAGAAGAAGCGAAGTCAGAAAAAAAAACGAGATAGGAAAGGGGATAAAGACTCCTCTGACGACGAGGCTCCAGGCAAGGGCGATAAAGATAAAGGTGGTGCAGGTGGCGCTACTGGGCGATCGGGGGGAACTAGTGGGGAGAAATCCCGAAAAGACAAAGATAAAAGCAAAGACCGGGACAGAGAGCGTCGCAGATCTAGAGACCGGGATCGAGATCGCGACCGTGACAGAGGTGATCGTAAGAAAAGGAGACGTGCCGGAGTTGACGTTGAAGAAGGTAGATCGAATGATGAGGACGTTAGCAGTAATAGTAGTAGCAATAGTAGCTATGATTCCAGCAGTGATAGTAGTAGCAATAGCAGTTCGTACAGTTCTGCAAGTGAAGAGAATACAGGTTCAGGGGACTTCCATCTAGATCAAAATATTCAACTTTCCCTTCAAATTGCTAAGATTCAACAGATCGGGATGGAAGAAAAGACTGAAAATGATATTCATATAATTTCAAAATTTCTAACTCAACTTGAAAATGATGACATTATGGGTTCTATGAAGACAGCTGGAGATGAAAAATATGATCCTTTCATAGCCGCCGGATTAGATGAGGATATCAATGTAGTTGCCCCCGTTAATGATATTATTAGAGATAAAAAGTTTAACAATGATTTGTCAGGTGCTAAGGATTTGTTAAAAACCTTTGAAGATGATCCTATCCTTCAGAAAGTGATGGGTGGCCTGGATTTAAGTGCTGAGGAAGTTCTGGCTCAGATTTCTGACCCATCACTGCACGAAGCATCATCTCCTCAGGATGAATTATCCTCTCGTCTTCCGTTATTTATGCCACCTGTTCCAACTCCTAAGAAGAAAGAAGTAATTGTTAGTGACAGAGAACCATTGTTTCATGGGTACTCTCGCATCCCAATCGAGGATGCTGCAGTTGACGAGCGTGTCCATACTGTGGATGGCTTCAAATCTGCAGTTGATCATCAGGATAAGTTCAGTCGCTCTCCTAGTTTCGAGCGCCGTCATGAAGGTAGCCAACACCATGATCGGCTTGTGTCCAGACGGTCGTATTCAAGGTCCTATTCAAGATCGAAGTCACGGTCTAGATCTAGGTCCAGGTCTCGTTCCTTTTCTCCTAGTAATAGAAGACCTAGAAAAATTATCCATGAGAGGAGGTACCATCCATACCATGACCGTCGTGGCAGGTACCGAAATGGAGATAGACGAGACGGGCGAGACCGTTATTCAGATGGTCACAGAGGATTGGATAGCAGAGATAGAGATTACGATGACAGGTACTCAAGATACGACCGACACCGTGATCATTTACGTCAGAGGGATCGGTCACCGGATAGTTACGACCGATATCAACCTCGTCGCTTTGATATTATTAATCGAGGTGACAAGGATCGACTGTATTACGAGGGTAACTACAGGGAAGAGTTCATAGAAGATAGACTGCATGAAGATCTCAATGAAAAACCAATCACCACTATTTGTTCTGTAAATCACCCATCTCTGGATACGACGAGCTCAACACTATCACCACCCCTTAGACTAAATGTGGCAGACTCTACTATTAGCGATTCAGACCTAGTTGACAGTAGTCACGCGGGATTTGTTGACAATAATGTTGAAGATAATGGTGCAGTTTGGAGTAACTTGAAGGAAATCAAACCGCACTCTGAAGCTGTCGTTGCAGGGGTTAGTGTGCTTGATAAGAACAAAGTTAATAATCCAGGCTACGCCTCCCCACCCAAAAGACTATCTTTGGACGAAAGACTGGAAATGGAAATGGGGATTAAATTACGAGAGGAAGGTCCCCCTGGTTTCCCTTACACTGCATACTCACAAGGACAAGATCATTACTCTGCACCACCAGGACCAAGTCAAGTTCTCGAACGAGACAGATGGGTTGCTCAGACTCAAATTCCACCCCAAGGTGTTCAAGCCGGCTCGTATAATGTTTCTAATACGGTTCCTAGGCAATCTCAGGCTATTCCAGTAAGTTTTTCTGTATTATGAATGCAGTATTCGTTGATTAATCGGTTTAAACAATATTTAAGCTTGTTAGATGTATTACCTTCGAAAAGTTAAGCTTTCGGTGAATGAATGACGAAAGTTGTTTTGACAAAGGTATTTTGGTGTGTATAAAGTTAAGCTTATCTTCTGTTAGCTGAGTGGGAAAATTTTTATATCCGGGTGTTGTCTGTCCACTAATCAAGATGACTTATTGTGTCTTTTATGTAGCTCGGCGACTTAATTCAGGTGCTTCCAGGCCAGATGTTGGAGAGAAACTTTACCGTCACCAAGCAAAGCAGTAAATTAAATCCGTTCGAAGTGCAACAAACTGCAGTACAAGTTATTCGTAAGGTAAGAAACCTCATCGTAATCTGTCTTATGTTCGTTGTTTATTGTCATCAACAAACAGTGATATCATTTTACTGTCAATATTATAAATGAAAAGTAATATGTGTATAATAAGTAAGTGTAATGAGAAAGAGTCATTAGCATAGTTACATAATTGTTCTTTAATTGTCTGATCTATACTTATGTAGTGAATTCGTTGCGTAGGTATGTATGTTTGATATATAAAAGGGTTTACAATTTCTGTCGGAAAGTGTGTAGAAAGGACTTGGGCATCGCTTGATTATTTAGTGTCCGATACACATGTGTGTAGCTATTTCTGAGTATTTTCGACTACCTGGACAAAGGTTTTAATTCACTTTGCCTTTTTGATTTTTTCCGATTGACTTGGAATGACATTTTAGGTTGGAGATGAAGTGGATCCTAGCAAATGCATAAACATCAAAGTTCCTGTACTTCCATTTAAAATCCCGGTGTTTGGGCATCCCGATTTGGAAGCGCTTCAGGCGGCGGAGTTGGAAAAAGAAAACCGTATAATGCTCAAACGACAGAAAAAGGAACAGAAGAGGCAAGAAGAGAAAAGGCGACAGTATGAAAAACGGAAGCAAGTGCTGAAGAAAAAAATGCTTAAGAAGAAGAAATTGATGGCAAGGAAGAAGAGGGTAAGTTCATGTTATGCGCAGTCAGTTTTCCTGGTTGGTTTGTTGATGCTTGGTGTTCGTTGATATCGTATTACTGAATCCCTTGTTGTATTGTACATAATTCGATGCCAATATTAATAATTGTTTGTCTCTATTCATAATATTACTTAAACTGGCCTAGAACTTTCGATACTTCAGACCCAAACATTAGTCTGAATGGGATTCATCCTGTCGTGAAGTATGAACCTGAGTAGTGTATGCTGAACTTTCTGCAGCATGCACAAACAAATGTGGGGGCACTGTTGAACTACAGGTTTCATTAGATACATGTTCCGCGTACTGTAAGTTAGCATGTACCTGTAGTGGTATGCTGAACTTGGTGTCGCCCGGTGTTAAAACTTCAGTGTGTGTTGGGTTATACTTGTTACAACCTCTTCATACATGCAGGATGTCCAAGATTGACAGTATTGCGAACTTTCATAAGGATGTATCTAGTTCTAAATTTTTATACATGTGTTCCTTGTTTTGCCTGGAAGTGAAGTATGAATAGCCAGGTTGTAATTTTTGAAAATATTTGACTCTTTTAATTTCAATAATAGGTATTCTATTATTGTTATTGCCCCTTGTTTGTTAACTCATAATACTTGACTGGGGATTCAGTACGATTATTAATTTCACGTGGGGTGAGACAATGTTGGGAATTACGAAGAAATATTTACTAAGCACTTCATATAATTACACATTCAAAACGAAATATACATTGTGGACATATATTTTCAGGCCCTGGAAGCAGCACAGCGAGAATTAGAGGAGAAGAAATTGGCAACACCTGAAGGCACCATTGGAAATCAAGCGGAATCAGCCGTAGACCCGGAAGAGCTTAAACTTCTGAAGGTACAAGTTGATAATCTCGATGCGTACTATTCATCTGTACTACTCTTCATTGGCATTCTCGTGCTCTCCTATGCGAGGGAGATTATATACGAAAATCTGAATGTTACTGAAAGGAAATCGAATCGATTTAGACATCACAAGCCAGTTTTTGATGATGAGAGTCGAACAGAGATATCCTGTTTATCCGAAAATACAAATTGTCATATGTTCATCGTGACTTCATTGTACATTCTTGTGTGAACTGACGAGATAAAAACACCTGATGATGAAATTAACCACAGTAAATTATTGTTAAATCATTTTATGTACACGTAAACTAGTTCATTCATAAGTTTTCCCTTAATATTCTTATGAAGTATCTACATTTATTATATTACTCCTCTTACAGCAGCTATGAAAGGCTAGAGACAAAAAGACTAGAAAATGAAAGGAATGACTTGAAAATGTGTATGTATAAATGTGCTGTAGTTCTTATTTACATATGTATGTAATACGAAAGAGAGATAGTCTAACTTACAAAACTATGTTGGTTTTTTATTATACTGTCTACTCCGCGCTGTGTAATATTGCGTGTATATCCTCACAGCCAAATACGGCTGCTTTCACAATTCTTTACATTTTTAAGAGAAACAATGTGACCAAGTTGCAACTTGTTAGTCCAGCATTCATGCATTTTTGTATGTATGCTATTTGTTATTGAAATGCATACATAGTATTTTGTATACTGATAGTAGCAGACTTACAATTAGAGTTCTTGAACATGAAAAAAATTTATATTCTAGGAATGTATTTAATACTTGTCTCTAAATACTAATATTACTTCATAGAATTTATATGCAAATAATTATTTCGTTGAAGATATAAAGAATTTGTTTAATTCAGTTAAATCAAAAATAAAATTACGATGAGTCAATACTTTCATCAAGCATAAACACTTCAACAAATGCATGACACGTACGAATCGCACGTATTCATCCTAGGAAGCATATGGTTTCATGGCATAATTCGGTGAAATTGAACGTCTGTAGTGTGCAGTGTACACTATTGCATGATTCATCGATTTCTTTCCTACTTGGCCTTGCTGTTGTGCGGGAAGTCCGTCTGTGCACCCCATTGTAATACATACATCTAGGGAATCGAATTTTCCCCATTATTGCGCATATAGAACACCGGAAAAATTGTTGAACTCGGAAGATCTCAGCTCGTATTAATGTATGCAGTAGGTACATACATGTATGGGGTGAAGTCATAGTTGCACGAACCCGTATATTCCGTTCGAACAGTCTACGCAAAGAAGCGGAGTAGGGGCTGGCTTTGTCGCACAGTGCCCCAGTTGTTTGCTAGATGTGCCTATGATTTCCGCCTTGTAATGAAATAGGATCTCTCGACTTTTAAAATGACTTCCGAGTTCTACTACCCGGTGTAAACTTTTTGTAGCATTCTGCTAGGCATGTAGATACTGTTAGTATACGTTTTAATTGAGCAAGGTTTTAGTAGATCTGTAGGTGCATCGGTACAATATTCATGCTATACTAGATATGAAGTGCGATTTGTAAGGGTCATGCATTTGTTGATGAAAGTATTGCGTACAAAGAAAGGTCTTTGATATGGTTGAACTTAATTAATTGTTTATGTCTAAATAATTTTAAAATAAACTACGTACTTTAATATAAGGTGTTCCGTCCATTATGGTGATTTTAAAGTTATCTTGTCAGTTAGCTTTATTTCGTCTGCGAATGTACAATGTCGTCATTTTAATTCCAACGCACCCATTATGTGTAGCTACTTATGTATAATAGTGATTAAAAAGTATTTTGAAATTAAAATGTGGTTGTTTCAATTTACAGGAAGCTTTGTCAGAAGTTCCAACTAATGACGAGGACCACACTGTGGTAAAAGCTTCGACGCCTGGAGGATCTGAACTGGCGACCGATTCAATTGTACCTGTGGATGATATGAAAGAGGCGGATGAGCATGAAGAAGATACTAAAGCAAATTTTGAACCTGCTTCTCCGAAACAACCTTCGCTTGACCTGCCAGCAGATGAGCCGGTTAAAATTATACTGCCAAAGAAAGGAATTTTGTACATGACGGGTTTGAAGTAAGAAGTTTTTTATGCTTTAGAATGTTACTTAAACATATCATTATCCTTTCAGTTTTACTATATTAGTAATAGCATTAAGAAAATCTTCGTTGCGCTAACTTATCGTTTTATTTTTGGGGAAAAGTAAAATATATGTGGGAGAACGAGATTTTTATTTTCGCTGCTGTGTAACATCTGTAGTTTACGAGTATGTCGCGGATGGCATACGTTCATTATTTACTCCGTAGAAGTAAAAACTATGGTTTACAGTTTCATATAATTCCAATCCCTGTGGTTGGGATTAATCTGTGTGTCGGTCTATAAAGGGTGATGGAATTTCTTACGATAACCCAATAACCAAACTGTCATCACAAAATTTAAACAACTGCGAAAAAAAACCGATTTTATGACAATTGTTTCCAAAATATTAAGGCTATAGTACTAGTACCCACAAATTTCACCCGTTCATTATTTTTCTGATTTATTCGTTCCTTTTCAAAAACAAGGCTAGTAGTTCTAAAATTTCCCAATGTTTAGTCCCTAATTTTGTTCCCAACTAATGTCCCTAATTTTTCCTAATAATTTTATTCCTGGTCAATAGCCGCAAATTTTTAGGTACTTAATTTCCACAATTTTTCCCCACGAACCTGCTCGAAGACCACTCTGTGTATCTCTTCGTGTCTTCCGTTCATATTATTCATATATAAAGCTGTGTGTTTGTTGATTAAATATACTTATAAGTTTAGTTGTTTAGTAGCAATAACAATGGCGTCGTTAAAGAATCATAAGTCATGATTTTATGGCATGGTAACATATACACTTGAGGCTTCTAATTATTGTGGACTGACACTTTATTAATACTTTTGTAGAATGGAGAAGTCATCAAAGGGAGTGAAGTTTGCAGATGGAGTACTTCCTGGTCACGGATCTTCTCGTTCCGAGGGAGAGGATATACACTCACCTCCCCTAGGGCAAGAAAATCAGGTGAAGAAAAAGAAGAAAGTCAAACCACCTAAAGAGCCTAAAGAGAAGAAGGAGGCAAAGCCAGTTATTGAAATAGATCCTAATGCTCCAAAATTACCCCCACCGCCACCACCAAAAGATCCTTATCCTTATTGTCCACTGGGGATTCTGTACCAATTTAATCCACCTTATGCAAGTAAGTAGAATTTCTAGAATTTAAAATACAAATATTCCTTAAACAAATGACAACGGGATTGAAGGAGTAAACAGTCGTACATATGTAAGTTACAATATATTCGACTCGCAGTAATAACCATTGCTTTATCTTATAGTTGTATACGCTCAAACTGTTGCTGAACTTGGATACGAGGTTACTTTTACACCTTCCATGGAGACTCCTAAAGATTTTGCCGGTGAGCAATTGGGGGTAGATGAGTCGCTTTCCGTTCAAGCTCAAAATCAGTTATCATCTGGCTCTGCTGTATTTCCTACTTCAGAATTTAGAGGAAGTCGTGGAAAATCTACTTCATGGACTGATTCCCTGGGCCCGAAAGATAGTGGGCGGAAGAGGAAAAAGCACAGAGAGCATAAAGATATCGATTTGAAAGCCCAGTCAGCGTATGCCCTGGATTCTCCGTCCTCACGTCATGCAAGCCATCGGCATCACAAGGAGCGTAGTGGTAAAGGTGCTCATGCTCAACGAATACCCACAATTGTAAATGTGGTACCTACTGTCGATCCCACCGAACCTCATGACTTCCATCCAGTGGACGATGGTAGAATTATGGTTAGAATCGGAAAGGACGTTGAAAATGAGAATCAAATATTACATGGGGATATAAAGAATTTGATTTCCCTGTCATCTCATCCAAACGACCAAAATCTAGTTTCATCATTGGGCTCAAAAACGCAACAGTGCTCTTTGCCTCTCGATGATGCTTCGAGTTTTTCCGTAAAATCTGAGTTCCCTCCGGACTTTAAACGAACTGAGAGTAACCGATTTAGGCATAGTGAAAATCGCCGTGCGAGGAACCGTCATCATGGAGAAAATAATAGATTAGTAGAGCACAAAAACTACGAAAATCACAGGGTTGACCATCACAAACGTTTGGGAAATCACCATTTGGATAGTAACGAAGAAATTGAAAACCATAGATTAGACAATAAGTTTTCCGAGTACAAGAGAAGTGATCATAGGCACTCAGAGTGGAAAGGTGATAAAGGTTCTGATAAATCCCGAGAGAACCCTAACTTAATTCGAATATCACCTTCAAAATCTGCTCCTGTTAAGACAACTTGCCATCTGATTGTTACAAAAGCAAGCAGAAAATGTTTCGCTGAAACCTTTGTAGATCTACCTAGAACTCCTGAACTTGACTCCGACAAATTAGACTCAACCGAAAATGAAACATTTACTCCCACGCCTTTCCTTAATAGATCCAAACAACCTATCAAAATTAAAATGAACATGAAACCGAATCATATGATCTCTGATAAGCATGTTTCACCCTCTATTCGGCCTTTACCGGTGATAGACGCGAATCTCTCTTCCAGTCCTACAGGAAACAAATTTAATACTTCGTCTCCCGTCGCCCCTAATGCAATGGCTTCCGTTAAAATGTCGTCTGGATCTCTAACAACTAAGGTTGCTTCACCCCAGTCAGCACCCCCAAATGTTCAAATTCCAACACTGCATCCTCCCATGTACGACTACTACAATCATATGATTCCATCCATGGGGCCCCCGATAACTTCTCCGGTTCCTTCTATGACACCAAATGTCACTCCTGTGTCTCCAAGACTACCTTGTGGGATTGACTTAACTCGCCCTCCACCATCGTTCACATCTTCTTCATCTGCTGCGTCCGTCAACGCTAGCGCTTCTTCCCCGAAATTTGCCTCAGCTACAAGAGTGCCGGGTAATTTTAGTAATGCCCTTATTAATTGCACTAATAGTCTTCCAAATTTCCCACCCCCCTCTATAAGTTTTGGTAGTTGTAGTGCAGTTCAAAATCGAGATGATCCTTCAACACCACCACCTCCTGGTACTTCTCCATAAACCCTGTCGCTATATTTTCTATCGGGGATTTTTGTATTGTTCTGTTTTTCTAACTTACCTAATATTTTTTACACTCATGTATTATGTGTTGTGTGTGTTGTATCATGTACCTGTGTAATGTATGAACTGTGTTTGTATGAGGTGGGGATGCTTTTTGTGTTGTTATTATTATTATTAGATATATTCTACATACAAATAGTTCGTTTGTATCACGTTACCAGAAGTATTGAATAAGTGCTTGTATACATACATGATTTTATCTATAATTAAAATGTTCTCTACTTGTAATTTAATCCACGAGTAATATGTTAAAAACCGTTTTCACAGCAATAATTTACATCCGTTTTAAGCTACTTATCTGCCATGATCGATTATCTAAAAAGTAATCAAATTTTTCAGCAATTTTATTAAAAATGTACTGTGTACTACAAGAGTTATGTTGAAGTAATATAATGAAATAAACTTCGGTTATGGCTTGCGTACATGTATATATTGCAGTTCTTGAAAAATCATTTTTCAGACTAAATGTATCCTTCTGTGGATCGCTTTAATGGAAACGCAATAGTTGTAAGGAGCACTACTGTGGGGGTTTTGTGTATAGCTTCTGTATAGATACTCACCGGGGATTTACTGTAACGTCGAAGGTATTTTTCCTAAAATTTGTTTTAATTTGTTTTTGTGCAGATGTACGCATCACCAACAGTAGTCCCTTACGTCGGACGCCTCAGAAGGGCAATCGCAATTGATGACGACAAGAGTATTGCAGTACGTTAGAATACCTTTTCGAGTACAATCTTCCCACTAAAGCTTTTCAGTAGGACTTGTCGTAATCACTTTCCAGAAATACGACCAATCGAGAATACTACGTAATTACCTAACTCGATTCAAGTGGCCTCAGCCTTGCTGTGTTTCAATCACACAGATCTTACCTGTATAGATAACATTTTATATTTAATATATGCAAACATACATTGATTTGACCACTTGTTACGAAGCGTTAGCTTTGCCTATCCTCAGGAGCCATTTTTTATAAATGTGACAATGTTTTTATACGCTAAATAATATATTACAGGAAAAAGTCAATATATTATATATACTTATATGTAGGACTGCAACGCGGTTCATGTCACTTCTGTTTTAAAGAGTTGTATGTATATTGCCGGTCACTAACACTTTGAAATGCAATGGAAAGTAAAGAAAAGCACATGAACAAGCGCTGCTGAACTTTTTTCATGACTTTGCAAACGACAATAGTTAACCAAGCATTAATATCACAAACCTCTTGGAAACAAATGTGGGAAAACCATTCATCTGGAATACTAGAATAACTCATTCATGGTAGCCCTGTCGTGCAGATTATATTGCATTATTGTACAAACAATGCTCAGTTTTCGACTTTGAGCCTGAAGAAGGGAGATTTCCCCAAACATTGCTCCAGAAATAAATGTACTAATATACATATGGTAAAAATTATGCAGACAATTAATTATTCTACTACGAACTTCTTAAGTTGATATTGGTATAAATTCCAAGTAAACAGTGTTACATTAACTGTCATGAAGAACATACGTATACCGTAACGACAAAAATATTTATTAACAAAATAAAACATAACATAATTGTTGTACATACATACTTTAAAGAAAATTAATATCACAGTGTACAATATCATTGAAATATACATACTATTTGCACGTCCCATTGTTGTACCAACAATAAATATGATTAAGGAAATTAGGATTTATAAATAATCGATTCGCAAAAATTATAATATACTACACCAATCCAGCTTTGGGTTCTTTGCCACCCCATTTGCCTTGAACTACTTTCTTCGCATCTAGAATGACCTCCTTGAATTTCTCTCGCTCACCACGAAACCATTCAGTTCCACCGTCCGCAATGTCTCTGGGATACTTTCGCTGACCAAGTTGAAGATGAATAACTTTTTCGGTTAACTTCCTCCATGCTACACCCACGGAAAAGACAATTGCATACTTTTCTCCATTCGTAGTTTCCTGGGCATGAATCCTTCGTTCCGGTAATTCTGTGCTCAGGCCAATTTTGTAAACGGTCTGAAGTTCCTTCGGAATTGTATCCTTTGCATGAACCTTATCCAATTTGTACATGTAAATGTATCCGGGTCCATCTTGCCCCGAAGGACCTTGCAATATTCGAATTAAAACATCATCGGTGTCACGAATATAGGTGCTGCGGTTGATTTTAATGGGGCGCTGTATAACGATTTTCCAATTTAACTTATTGACAGATGTCCCTTCGTTAACCAGAGGCACAGGATACGTTACTGTAGCGATGGAGTCAATGAATGTGGCAGTTTCCACATGGCTTTTCTGTTCCCGATTAATTGATTTGAGATCCGCGTCATGTTTACGCAGCACAACCTTCGGGGCAACCTTCAATTTCTCGTCCAAGAGGTTGTCCGTTCGCGGTGTAACCTTCAATTTTTCGTCCAAGAAGTTGTCCGTTGGAACCTTTGCAATAGACAGATCATCTTTCTGGTGCCGGCTATATGACGGGAGGTCAGAGTCATCCTTCCTTTGAATAGCCTTGGGTATATTTGAAGCCTTTATATTTATTTTATCATCCCGGAGTTTCTCCGGACTGTGTGTGCGGACCTTAGAATAAGAAAAATCACCTCCAAAGGGGCTACTTGTCGTGTACTGATAAGTAGAGATATTTCCGGCTGTACACGTTCTAATGTTATGACCTGGTTGTCTACACCTGCTGCAAGGCATAGCTGAGCCTTCGTTTGCAAGAGCAAAAGTGTTCCTGTGTATAACTCTGTTTATAATAACAAGTCAACTCTCTCTGGAAATCACTTATACAGCTACACGTAGAAGTGTCAAACCTCCACTGACAACCTCACATGTGTTTTCAATCTCGTTACCCCTTTACTCTCATTTCCAGTTTGAACCTGCTCGTACGAAAACTGTACGTACATACATGAGTCATCCCCTCTGGTCATGGATGAGAAGCAGAGAAGGACAACTCTAGTATACGTTTTCTAACAACTTGTTGAGATTGAGGGTTCTGTGTTCGTTTCGTATACACGGGAAACAAGTGAAAATATTACTGTGTATGTACACCCATCGGTTGTACGAACTGCTCTATTACGATATTACACTGGATGATTCAACATCCACCGCAAAAACCGTCCTGTAAGTGTCGTCACAAAAGTGCTATGTATTCTAAAGCTTACGTGTGTTATGATACTGAAGACTTTAGAACATAGCAATTGGGTCATTCTACTCAGCACTTTGATGTACATCGAGAGGGCAAGACAAGTGCATTACCAATATTTTTGCACCGTTTCTTTAAGTTTTATTCAAGTATTTATAGTAATGAGCATTCAACTTCTACCATTTATTGTCTCGTTAAAATTTAAAACTTTTTTGCGCATTTAGGTTGATAGAAATTTGAGAGGTACGAGCTCAATTTTCATTGTGTATCGTGTGTACAATAACCATTCTTTGAGTGGGGCATCAATTAAATTTTCATAATAACGTATATATAGTGATGCAACCTGAATATGTAGTTCAGAATATGAAATTATGCGTTGTGAAGTGAATCCGGTTCTTATGATAATAAATAGTTCAGACAAATTTATGCCATTTCAACATTTCATCAATACTATACCTTACGCCTTATCCTATAGAAATTCACTGGTTGCCCTTATTTTGAAGATAAACAAGCAGAATGAACTATATACATTTCCGATAGTTACTGGTAACTACAAACTATCCTATTATCTACAAACGTTTAGTAAATAAACGTGTACATTACACACATTCACATACGGATTATTCACAATTGAGAGTTTTTAATCATTATTTATAACCACCTTATTAAGGTCATGTTTTCCCATACAAACTAAAGATATGGCTATCTATTTTGTACTAAAGGCGATTCACTTACCACTGACATATATAATTAAATGATTGTAATGGTTTTGTGTATTGTTATTACACAACGTTATCTTTGTGTATACATATATATCCATTGTGTATTCATATAAGTAGTAATAAGTACCACAAGAGCTATTGGTCCAGCCGGTTCATATTATTTATTTTTGTTATTTAATTACTACATTATGATTTCTTTAATTTTTCCTAATTGTAGTACATGCATTTATTATAAATCTCATTGTGCTCATATTGAAAGAACCGTCAATATTAAAATAAATTACCTACTCGCATTGTTGACAAGTCACCCAATGAGTATAATTGATTACTGAACTGCTGCGCTCAGTTTGACGATGACGTGAAGGTGTGAACAACATTTACTTTTAAGAACACTTAGATCTTCCTTTACTTATATTACTGTACAACTTCTTTTTCAAGGCTTCTATGTATAATGCCCCTGTCACTTGATGCTCAGTGGGCTTAAAGCAACAAAACTGCTTGTACTCACCAGATGATTTATATCATGAGTATTCATTCAGAGGAAGCAAAAAGCATATTAAATGCGTATATATGTGTAACGTGGGAAAATTGTTTATCTTTTTACCATCTTTAGTGTCGGAGATTTTAGCTTCATTGAAAAGGTGCAAATTATTAAATACCTATTAAGTATACACTTTTTCATGCATGGTTACTGACTATATACGAGTTACTATCACAAACCGACGATTAAAAGAACACGACATAACTATCATCATGAGCAACTTAATAGAAACTCGTATGAGAAAATTTTGACAAGTTAGAATAAAATCATCATAGTTGTTTGTATGTCTGTAATGGATAAGTAATAAAGGTATTTAATTTGTAATGCAAAAATTCTCTCATTACCCTGAGCACTTTCGTCTGTATGAAATCAAGTCAAATTGTGCATGGCAGTGAAACAAATTAAATGACTAAATACTTGGCATTCACTAGGTTCATGATGATGGTATGCAGTAGTTTTTACTTTCATCATTTATATCCATTTTGTGACAAAGTCATTCACAAATTCAACGAAAAATTCTTCCCCAAGATCGGAGGATGAATGGAAAAAGAAACAAGGGTTATGAACTAAAAGTTTCTTAGTTGCTCCAAGTGGATTGGAGATGTCGCTGTAAGTGCATTGATAATCCTCATAACTACTACCTACACTATAAGTATGGAAGTGATAAAAACATTTAAACACGAAATGAAATTGATTAATCCCACCGTTTGATTTGCTTACCGAAAGTTAGAATGTTATTTTCTCATTATGTTAATTACTGGTCCCAGAGTAGCAGCAATATTTTATTTAATAGCTTAATTCCGACCTGATCATGAATATCTTAAATGCTAATCCAACTTCACTTCTTAACTTAAGGTAAGGTAAGAGTTTTAGGTCAAAATAGAAAGTTAATATCACGATTAGGTGATCGTGTGATAATAATGCTCATTCCGGGGAATAATATGTAAGTATGCAGTGTTGTTTTACAGGTGCTTCTTATAAGCTCGTCGTCGGAGACAGGTAATGTATGCATTTGATTATTAATTAACTGACATTCTCGATCTTTTTTCATGGACAATTGCCTTTTAAATAATGGGCAGTAGTTTCACCATCACACGTTAATCTTCACAACAACCCAAACTTTAATTGGGCAGATATTTGTAATTAGGGGATAGTTTTGTTTACAATGCTGTGCACACAAAAAATTTGTTCCACTCCTCCAAAAGCCGATAAAACATACCGGAAATTCCAAATGTCAGAATTTTGTGGAACAACGATCCATACAGGAAATATAGATTTGCACGATAAGTTATGTATTTCTATAGTCACTATGTATGTTATTCGTTAAACCGTCCGTGTACATACACTCGGTGTATACCCATATTCCAATTACTCTACGTCCAATGCCAATTTTAGCAGTAATAATAAAATCTCAAGCTGCGAAATTTTCCCTGTAAGTAAATATCCGATGAGCTGAAAAGCATTATTACGTATGAAAATTCGTGAAGTAATCAAATGTCAATCATGCAAATTTGAGGATCAGGTAGTCTATAGAACTGAAAAGAGTGATTGACAAATGTAATGAGCAGCTTGCACATTTGAAGATGGCATACAAAGATTATTCATCCACCTCACTGAATGGATGCATGTGGTACGGCTAGAGTGTAATAAGTAATAACAATAATAATTGCAATATTCCCGACACATTCTAAGCTACTATAATGCATTGAATATTTTTGCTTGTAATAATCCTAGCCCATTGTAATGACGTCGTTGTCACTAAGAAGATAATTTACGTGAGGTCTTCTCACAAATATAATACGATGTAACCAATACTAGGACGTGTCAGTGTGGTTATGCACTGACTACTTGTGGTAGTTACAATTACTATATTCGACTGCAATGTGTATTGTGCAGCTAATCCTCGATTTCATATCTGTCTTACAATCGTAATCAAAGATTTTGGCCTGATTTCTGTCGCTGTTGGATCTTGAGTACTTATTTTGATTTCTGTCTGTGCTCTGTTGTATAGCACTTGTATTATTATTACATGTCCCAGCATATACATATGTACACATTTTCACAAGCATGAGGAATATGGATTAACCATGGGGTGTGTTTACACGCTCCAGTAAACAATGTCGATTGCTCCATTAAGAAAATTTGATGGAATTTCAATATTATTATTAGAAATTAAAAGCAATATTTTACACCAATTCTATTGACAAGGTTTGTTCTTCTATCCCATCTGGATAGAAGCAAATTGATTGAATTTCGGTAGAAGTACATAGGTAATCAATAAAAATATAGTAAATTGCTCCTAATAATGACCATAAGTCGATGTATCCATCATGATAATTTATCATGGACGGCTAAACCTATACTACTACCTGTATAGTATTAACAAGTTCGTGAAAGAAATCACCGTGAACCATAACCCCCATGTCTACATGATATTAAAATTTTTTTGACTGCGGCAAGTTAATCCGACCGCTTTCTTGTATCAATCTTTGCAATCTCTCTCCTGTACTTATTTATATTTCCATATTTAATGAAGTCAAATATTGAGCATCTATGTATTGTACTCTTTTATATTCTTTTTGAAATACTTATATTACATACGTGGCTCACGCATAATATGCTGCATGGAGGATGGATGCATTCACATGTTTTAACAATGAGGGCTGATTTTTAGGGATTAATAATATTTAAGTATTTCATCACAATAATAACACATATTGGAAAGTTTTTATACAGTCGTTGTAATTTAATATGTTACGGAAAATGAAACAATGGAACTCCTTGAATGTTTTTGTCTGCCGCTAAAAAATCGAGCAGGATACGAAAACTATATCATGACAGGATATTAAATATATTTCCCCCAAATTTTTTTATGTAACGAACATACACTAAAAGCCACTTCAGGAGTAAATGGTTCACTTATAGTAATTATTATGAGTGACATGGTATGTACGTGCTCCATTATTTGTTTTCTACCAAGGATACCAAAACCATAATACCTCATTATATAACTAGTCTAACCTTGACAAGATTTCAATAGCTCTCCCGCAAAAAAATGTGTTTGTTATTTTGATGAATTAACTAATTTAATCTTAGACGACAGAACTATCTTAAAAAGTTACCACACTGATTCTCGCCTTTAAATTAAGATTGATTAGGTTTATGAATTTGCTACGCCGTGACTCTTTTCTCTATAATGTATTCGGTTTCCTTGTATGAAAGAGCCTCAAGGCAGGTCAGGGTGGATTCCTGTAAGTAAAGATATCTAGTGTAGATATATACAAATGCAACGGCAAGAAAAATGACTGATTTTGAATCCTCCTTTATGATAAAATTGGTTCGGTGTTCTATACCATAGGTTATCCATCACAATCAAGGAAAAGGAGCGGTTAACCATACATGGATATGTTTAACTCACGTTAGGTTGGGTTACGGTGTCTACCATTGTAAAATGCAGCGTAAAGTAACATGGTGTCTCATGTCAGCATCGCTGTGCTTAGATTTATCAATTAAACTCATGTCCTGCAACGAAATTCTCTTTTGTATAGCAGAAGCGCACCTAACCGCCCCGTCAACAGCACCTGAATTTAGATTTGTTTGTATTTATGAATATGTGAATTGTAGCGATGTACACACCCAGGCGAGCCATGAAGAAAATGTGTGCCGAGTTCAACACGAATTTCTTTTTCCACGGTCAAAAATGTTTTAGCCAGGGGCTGGAGAACCGATGAGAATGTAAATTAGACCCTGCTTAAGTTACTTTTGCCTGATAATTCAGCTTTTCGTATATAGTAAAACAGTAAAACGTTCTATTTTGACGCCTATTTCTCAAGTACAATTACTGTATATGTACAATAATTTAAGGTTTAAGCCTAAAGACTAAACACTGAATATTAGTGGTTCTGTTAGTGAATTTATAGCATATTGGTGGCTTGTCCACATGTTAAAAAATTTGCATGGACGGTGACGTTATATTAGAAGGTAAAGCGAATTTGTTTTAGTAGGTGGAACACGGGCACACGTTTAGTACAAGATAATATACGGATGTGATTTTCATTTATATTAATTCATCTAGTAAAAATAATAAGAAGTAGAGTACTAATAGTGTTTGTATAAGGAATGTATAATGAACGCTATATATATCCTACATCACACACAGAATGCTGCCCAATATCATCAACCGAATGGTAACAATATCACGAATTAGGACAAATAGCCATGGCAGTCGGCATTACATCAACATGAATAATTACTTTAAACCGCTTTTCAATTAAATGATTAATAAAAAGGGAGCAAACTACTACTTTAGGCATGTGTAGCCACACGCCGTCGAACCCACATTATTAATCTCATCTTAAGTGCCAATTTTGGAGTATGCATTCAATATAAATGACCGATCTCTGTATACTATCTAACTCGTTCCTAATTATTGAACTTGAGTGGAGGAAGATTAATGAAGTCTTTTCAAGTTCGAAATGTTAATCAGGAAGAGCTAATAAAAATTACAGGCTTTATGCTTCCAATTCTCTTATAGTTTCTTTCAAGCATCATCATTAGCTATGACGGACACCATATTGCTAATATATTGATGTTGGTAAGTTGGTATTTAGGTGCATAAATTTATTGATATGCGCAATATAAAAATCATTACCATTTTTACCGTATTTTACATTATATATGCAGCACCTCCCAGAGCCAAAACTTGGTCATTAAGTTTTTGGCTACAAGTGCATAAATTAAAACTGCAGATGAACCAGAACCGTTCCTACAAAAAATCGTTTCTGTTGGCTGAGAACAGGAAGGCAGAAGTTATACGATGATCCGAAATATTGTGACATGCTAATTTGACGTCCCTTTTCCAAGATGTTCAAAGCAAAGGATTTCAGATTTTTACTATATAGATTAATTTTATCCAACGCGAGATATGATGATGGTACGTTTGTAGCAACAATAAAAAACAGGAGAAGAGGCATGCGGAAAATTTGTCATAAGCAAAATAAAGTTTCTCTCTCCGGGTAATTTAAATAACAAACTTGTTGTGAAAATTCTCTTGTATGGTTTCTGTTTGGTAACTGTAAATTTTTGATGTAACCCCACCGTCATCTCAAATTAATAAAGGTTCTATTTTGTTACTGAGTGGATAATTACTACTACAGTGGGCTTTTAAACTGGATCGTAGAGCCGAGTTCATTTGCATATACTTCATTACCCTCCGATTAGTATTCAACAAGTTCATATGCACAGTCTGCTCATGAAAGGTTCGGAACCAAAGTGCTGCTGGTCATGTAATCAATACGATTGATTTACAACTCCGAAGAAACAAACTAATTGATTACCAATGTAGACTCACGTGGCGATAGAACAACTACCATTGGCTTTTTTAACGCAATCCTACCATAAATTGTAATATCCTTGTGGCTTATTGTCAGCACATAAGGGATTGTGAAAGAATTTCCATGGTATAATTGTTCATATAGATGCATTATTTACGTAGTTGACATTCCGTTCATACAGTCACACCACCGGATCATATAGGGTACACTTGAAACAACAGGACATTAGAGACATGAGAGCTTGGGATTGTTTTATGGAGCTCATACAAACGTTGGGAACAGCTGTCTTAATTATTTATCGGCATAAAATATGTATACTACTAACAAGGAATAAAGTTTGAAAATCTGTTGCTTCCTCAAGTACATTCATATTAATTCACTGTAACTTACCAACTTCTAAGAGCTTTGTAATAACCAGGTATGTTATTTGGAATGAATATCTGTGGTATAGATACATGCATTATACATTTGAAGATTTGTAATATTTTATTACAAGATAGCAATTATAAAATTGTATTGCTTCGCGCTACTCAAGGCTTACGAAGTGTACTTCATAAGCTTTGGCGATACTATACTACTTCATGCAGTTTGATTTAAGCTTTGCTTTTTACTTAAACAACTTCTTAAAAATATTACGGCGTGGCGACTGATTTGTTTGCCTTAATTGCGTTCTAGCTTTAGCTTTCTTTGGTGGTATAGATGGTACCCATGGTGGAAAGAGTGGCCCCTGCTCAGGAGTTCTGTCACAAGCCGATATGAGAATTTTAGACTCTTTATCATTTGAAGGTTCTGCATTTTCAAGCCAATAATCCTTTTGACCATATCCATCTGGGGCTGGTACGAAACGTTCGTCAGCAGTAGGTACTCTACGAAATCTATGTTGCCCTGTTTGTTGGGTTCCAGAAGATTTTGGCACCACTCCTTGGAAAGGTCCTGTAGGCATTTTACTATTCCGCTTTTTGTGGTTTTGTTTATTATTAACATTTTGCAACTCTTCCCTTGGTACTGGAGCGAATTTATCCTGAGGATCGCGTTCACTGTTGGATTTAACCGAAGATTCTGGTATTTGTTGGAAATCATAGCCCTCGGGAATAGGTGCAAACTTATCTTGAGGGTCCCGTTCATTAGAAGATGCTACAGTAGACTCTGGTTGTTGAATTTGATAACCTTCAGGAAGTGGAGCAAACCGAGTGTACTCGAACTGTTGCTGACTTTGAGGTTGGTTATTGTAAAGGTTACCATACTCCTCAGGTTGTGGTGCATATCGCTCTCCAGTAGGGACACCAGATGGCACGCCTGCACCTTGGATTGGCAGAACGTTATTGTAACCTTGCTGTCCATAGTCTTGAACGTAAGCTCCAATCCCTTGAGGGCCAGTTGGGTACTGCAGTGGCTGTGGTTGTTGGTGAGTATTTAAATAATAAACTTGATTAAACCCTTGATACTGATTATTATCGGTTTCTGCTTCAGCGTTTTTTTCTGCTCCGGCTTCTTGCTTATTGCTATTAATTTTGCTAGCCGGTTTTTTAGGTCTGGATCTATGTACACTGATGCCATTTGAAGTAATATTACTAGCGGTTTTTGATCTTCCTCTTGCACTAGTTTGCTCATCCCCAACTGTATGGAGAAGTTGAAATCCTAACTTATCTTCACCGCTACCACTGCTTTTCTTGTTCTTGCTCTTCATAGTTTAATTTTACTCTCGGAGTGTTGCATCACGACAAAATTTTGACGTTTTGTACTATGATTGTTGAAATTTATAAAGAATCAGTTTTACTTCGCTACAGATTTAATTAATATTATATAGAAGAGGCTGTTATTATGCTGATTCTGAATAACGTAAAAATCTTCTGTCACTCAACGTTTCACTATTTGCTGATGAAACGAAATAATTTGTTCTGCTTTTCGTACTTGTAAATTTGTAGATACATACACATATGCAATGCTTCCTGCTTTTTCAGTTGCTGAAAAACTTTAAGTGCAGCAATAGCAATAAATTCGAGAAAACTTTGAATTTATTACTCAGCAATAAAGGAATGAATATTCAGTAGCAATTTAAGGGCTTAATAGAGCGGTTCATGCAATATAGAAAAATTGAATTTTATTTTTGAAAACTTTATCGAAAATAAATTAAAATTATTCAAACCCATCTTAAATTCTTAAATGTTCACTTCCGTGTAGAAAATAGTCGTACATGCGGATGGAATTTAAATAAATTTTCTCCAATCCGAAGTAAATGATGGAGTTCTTGTTAGCAACAGTTAAAAAAGTTATTGATTTTGTCAATTACATTAAAAACCTTTCAGATAATCAAAACAGTTACTGTGTAGGAGCACTAGGAGCACCTTGGAGCGGCATTGACTGTAAGCCATTAGTTGAGTTACGTCACCCGGTTCGGGAGATATTCTACACAAAGTAATGGGGAATGACAGAGATAGAATGTACACAGCATGCTACATCAATGTAATTTCAAGTAAACAAATTTTTTTTACGTCTATTTGAAATACCGGCTTCTCACATAAAATATATTTCCCCAAAAAAGTGGAACAGCGAATGGGACAGTCAGGGCAGTGAGAACAAATTAAAAACCTACATAACCCCCTGTTGCCGTTTTATAAAAAGGGATAATTGCTTGTTAGCTTCATAAAATTTAAATACTTGAGGAGCGGATGGTCTCGTATATCGACAATCCACCATAAAGCACTCGTTTATATGAGCCTTAACACTAATAGTGATTTCATAAACAAAGTCCAATAGAGAAGAGCACACTTGACTTGTTTTACCTTATCAGGATGACAAACCAAAGTTCCGTTGAGGTATTAATTCGAAAATACACAAAGAAACTCATTCGGCTTAGTTGGTCAATCCATAATTTTGTCCTAGTCACCTTTCAGTATTGTTTATAGCTTTGTAGATTACTTGAGGTGCTAAAGTATATATTAAGCCCAGCGCACAAAATGACAGCGGGGGAGATCTAACCGCTCCTGACAGATACGACCTCCTATTCCGGTGATGCTTTATTCCCATTTATTAAAATTAACAAGACAAAAAATACTCTTGAGTTTTGTATACGCAACTTTAGCTATAAGGGAGGATTTGACGTATTCATCATTAATAGTTTGGGTTGGAACTGTCGACTGTCCAACTATATACACATATAGTATGACATATATACGTATACTCGTATACACAATGACATTTATCTTGTGATTAAATGAATAGAAAACGCATGGGGACACTTCCCTTGTCAACAGTACAGTAATGAAGTGCTGCAAAATTACAATTAAATATGCCTGTGGACATGGAAGCTTAATTGGGCTATAAAAAGATCGTGCATAGGAAGATTTATATACGAATACTACAAGAAGAGCGTCCGTAGTAGTTTCACACTTTTAATGTATTAGTATGTAGTATGTATAGCATGTACACATACAATGTCCACTTTGTGTGCAGAATTCACATAGACACTCCGTGTAACAACATTTGTTAAATTCGTAATTAAACCAACAGGTCTCTGTATGTGAATCCTCAGGCCAACAAACACCGCTGATTTAACATCAAGTGCTCTTTGCAAAGAAGTAATAATTCATAATCCATAAATAACTTGGCGTTGTATATAGGGTTGTAATCATACAAAAAATGTAATAATTGAAACCTTTAGGAATCTATGCGGATCAAGTGGGTCCTTATGCACATCTGTACAACATAACGGTATGAACACAACTCTGCCTGATTGATCTCAAACTTCCCCATCTTTACAATAGTGATTGTGGAATTCGCGGCCCGAGGGATTTTGCACATATTGTTTTTCTTTCTGGTGTTATAGTGTTTAACATAAAGTTCAAGTACACTTCAGTGCACTTCTTAACCCAGTCGACCTAATATAAAAATGATCATCTCATGCGCATTAGGCTGTATAGGTACAGATATTTGCAAAACGTATGATTTTTAATTTTATGGAATTCAAAACAGCTGGCAGATTTCCTTATCGATGTATGTGCATTGTTATAATCTGATGCAAAAAATTGAATTTGGGCATTACAATATTGGCGAAGTTCCGGTCTGCTGGGTCTTCAAACAGTTTATTCCTAATTACTGATTGTGATATTGGTCCAAAATATTTGAAATTAACATACAAAATGATTTATGACTATAAAACACCCCGTAATCAATTATTGGAGAAAATGGAATAAAAAATTTCAAGTTGTAATTTGGAGTACCGGCTTTCAGCAACTAAATTATTCTCCCAATTTATATTAGATTATGGAAATAAAATGCATAAAGTTTATAGATAGTACATGTGGGCAATACTTAGTGAACTTATATGGCATGTACAAGAGGTCTTTTAATATTTTAGTCCAAGCACGATATGACGAAGTGGAGGGCATGCAGAATGTTCATTATTATCTCAGACTGCCAATTACGGAGCAAAACTTGTGCATATTATTTATAAATAATTCAAACCTCTTCTTCTCATGAACGGCATATTATGCTTTTGTTTCCTGCAGATGAGTTAAAACCCCCCGGAGTTTCTTCATCAAATATTTCGTGTAAACTTGGAGAACACTCTTGAAACCTTGCAATAAGCTGATTGATCATAATCTGAAACTTTTGTTTCCATGCTTCCACCTGCTTAGCATACGTCAGTTCATGTTGATGATGAGCAGAAGGGCTGTCAAGGGTTGAGCTGGGTAGGTAGGTTTATTGTGATCGTTTAAGAAAAAAAATTATGAATTTACGCTACAAAATTGCTGAAGAACTATTGATTTTGTTTTTAACAAGCTTAATTATATAGTACAACCATTTAGGTGTTTCAAGTGTTGTTAGAAGCTTAGCGGGAGGTATAGTGGACGTGAATAATAAATTTTAACAAAGGTTGGTGTTACAGTTTCAGAATGTCAAATCCTGATTGTTCGTAACTTTTATGTTAATACAGGAAGAGTTTCTCCGTGTTTTGAAAAATCATATGGGAAACGTTTCTATATGGAATAGAATATAATTTATTAGGGCGATATAAGCATGGCCTCCCCTTTACAACCAAGAACTTTTCTATATGTACAAGTTTTGTTTTGATTCAGAGAGAAAAAGGATGAGCACGAACATTAAAAAACTTATCTTCCTAGAGTTTTGGCAGCACGGAGTAGTATTTTTCATGTATTTCTACATCTTGTACTGCAACAACAGGCAATATATTAAATAAAAATGACTAATGTATTGAGTCGTGTTTCACTGAGGGTCTTGGTTCCATAGCGTGTAAGCTATTATTTTTAGTAAGGATATTTATATGTAATTGTAACAAAATATGTCACGTTTATTCGATTCAAAATGGTGCAAACTTTGTTGAGGTTTGTCGAGTATCAAACATACAGCTGGGTAATAACTATTAAGCTTAAAATTTTAAAATATTAGGGTTTGCCTAAATTGTCTTTTTTCTTTGTAGCGACAATATTTCCATTTGAAGCGTGATTTCCTGTCTCTACATTATCCGTGGACATTGGTGCTGTTTTGTTCCTTGACTTTAGATTCGCTAATTTTTGTAGTGGTGTTGGATGTGGATTCGTTGTTTTAATGAGATTCGAGACGTTCACTAAAGAGGGGGTAATGTCAAACATTAATATAAAATAAAAATGTATACTTAATAGTTTGTGTTATAAATAATTATAACATAATAATAAGTTTTAATAATAATTTTGTATTAATTTGTCTAAACTTACTGTCAGCTTCATTAATATGAGAAGCACTGGAAGACCTTCCCCTGGAATTTGGTTGGCTTGCGGAATTATGTAGTGATTCAATGTTCATCAATACGCCCGAAACAACACTTTCTTGGGAGGTTTTATGAGAAATATGACCAGATATATATGAAAAGGTTGGGGAAACGTTCCTCTCCATAGGTTCATCAATATAATTGGGGTTCGAATTGATATCGTCGACTATTTCCTGGGACTCATGCACTTGAGCTTTGGTAGTAACCAGTATGATTTCACCAGGAAGCTGAAAATGCGTAGACAATAGAGTTAAAAAATTAACGGCCGCACTCTATTTTGTAAAAGTTTTACATTGTCTTTGATTAACACTTGATTTCATGGGAAATGGGATAATTATTACCATACCTCAATGTCAGTTTCAGTAGAATTGCTACGGATAGAAAATGCTCTGCTACGTGTTGGGAGTTTGGATGAAGGTAATTTTTTATTAACATTGTTGTAATTGCTGCTGCTGTTGTTATTAGCAAGTATGGAGGACTCGTGATCATCCAAGTTGGGTTCATAGGCATGGTTTTCATACCCAGTGGATGATGGATTTGCAGCGGGAGCTTCTCCGTTGGCTATGTTTCGGTCACGACTGGAACTACTACTCATTTTTTCACGGCTCCTTCCACTACTCGGCTTGGTTGCACTTAAATTTCTTGTAACCTCGTTATTGACACTGACAGAAGTAGTTCCTTGAGCCCCATTGGCATTGGCATCAAAATTGACTGTTGCATCCAACCTTTTAAAATCTTCTGTGGAGTCGGCGGCACCCTCGGGAGACAACCTTGCAACTAGTGTTGGATCCGGTTTATTCCTTGAAGATGTGGATTCCTCCAGAAGATCTGCTGCTCTTGAATACAATTCTCGTGGTTTTTGTACTTGATCAATGCCTTCTTCATCTTGATTACTATAAACACTCGTTCGTCTATTTCTAGCAGAATCATTATTGGCTTCTAATTCAGTCTCCTCCCGGGCTCGACGTGCTTCACTTCGACGAAGATCAAATCGAATTTTTTCCTTCTCCCGTTCTATTGCACTATCTTGAGTTACTCTAGTATTGAGTTCTGGATAATGATCTCCAACATACGTCACCAGCCACCTGTGTTAATTAGTCATGACCTTAATTCGTGGATATTTCAATCAAGTATTCACATTTTCGCATTAGGAATAATTAATATACATATTTTAGTATATAGTATTATTCATATAGGGATATGTGATTTGTAAGATTGACTAGGCGTAAAAATGTTTTTACTTGAAGCCATTGAAAATGCCCTGATCCATTTTTAGATTGTTTGCAGCACAAATGTCGATTCTTGTCAAGCACCGTACGGAGTTCACTGTATTGACCAAGTCCATATTCTTGGTCAACTCAACCTCAGAAACGGCATTTGGTTCATCTTGCTTATTAGCTAACCTATTGACATACACAAAAAACTGATGTTTCACATATTTCTTTTATAATCTGTATGCAGTTTATTGTGTGTTTTGGTCAGAAATGCAACCTCAACTTGCCATAAATACATGTAGGACAGTTACTATAAATTAGACATGCTCTTTCTGTTTCAATGTAAGTGTTTTTATGGGATTTTTTCACTGCAAGAGTACCGTAAGTAAGCAGTAAGTCTATAAACTTGCTACACTTATAACCTGCAAGCCAGTATTTTTATATTGAAGCAATATTGTGACAACATTGTTTTCGTTCCTATAGCCTATACGTTAACACAAATATTATTTTGTCTACCTAAAACGATTTATAATATATAAGGTAGTGACATGACTAACACTAAAACGGGTTTCCTTCGCATCCTCTCATCCCGCAGTACTTCCGCAAGAATTTCACCAGATTCTGGAAGATCATCTTGCTTGTTTGAATCCACCACGTAAATGATTCCATGAGCCTGTTCATAATAATAATTCAAGGGTCATTAGGAATAACACCAAATGGCGGAAGTAGGAAGTAACACGGAAATTGGAAAATTGAGATCAAAGAACTGCAATCGATGTTTATTAGCATAAATGTTTGTGCATTATGTAGATTTATTTTAAAGTTTTTTAAATTCTAAAAGTTGACGAAAAATTATACATTAGTTCAAAGGTATAACCTTACATCAGCATAGTAATGCGTCCATAACTCTCTGACAGATTCATGTCCTCCAAGATCATGTAATTTGATAGTTACGTTTTTCTTACGAATTTCATACGTATTAAAGCCTTTAGTTTGCACGTACGTAGGTTCAGGTATCGTTTTTCTTACTGCATAAAAATATGTAGAAACATTAAAAATTCTACCAGCAATTTAGTATATTCTTCAGATTAAAAAATAAAAGGCATTATTAAAAATTATTTTAAACACTTACATTTCCATAGTCGTAGCGCGATTGTCGATTTGCCCACACCTTGTAGTCCTAAAATGAGTATTACGATTGTTTTTTTCTGTGATTCTGCAAAAACATCAAATAATGTAGTTAACATAATTAAGTAATGAATTTCACATAGATACCTCATTATGTTACATGCAAAAATATTGAATAAGGTTTCGGTGACAGAAGTTAAGTTTTATTTTAATTTTTTATCTTTATAAGCCAGTTTTACTCACTCCTATTAATCCGCCAATGATTGATGGCAAGACCTATTCTTGCGATTCCTAATCGTAGCACATTTCCCATCTGATGTCAAACAGGATCTTCCACTTTGATAAAAATATATAGCTCCAATAATAGGAGCCACAGGGTTGTGAAAGTGGTTGTACACCCAAGTGAAATGTAAGGATATAAAAATAATACAGTAATTACAGAGGCAAGAGTATGCCAAAACACAACAACAAATACCGGCTTTGAACGTGCTCGTTCTGTATAAAAACTTAGATTTAACACGATTTTTGGCAAAGATTATTCAGTATTAAACTTGTCGTAAAAACATTTTCCCTCCTTTCCTCTTTAGGAATCTATATACATCTTCGCTTTCAGATTTTTCTCATCAGTTCCCACACACACTGCTTTAAAGGTGCACTCTACTACAAAGTTTACTGTATTTATTTTGTTGACCATTAGGTTACTATGGGAACATTGCCGGCTATATATCCAGAGTATTGAACTCCATAACTATTAAGCTTCTCCCAACGTTTCCAACCTCTGGACGTGGAAAGTACACACCTGTCGTAATATGTGTATATAGTAAAGGTACACGTACTCATTAACTTGCACGCATATTTATATCTGTCGAGCGATTGTACTCTTAGTTTCTATCATTGATATAACATCCACATTTGCACAAGTCCAAAAGATTTTCCTCAACTTTTAGATTTCACCCCTTTATGTCCCAATAGATTGGATAAAATGAAATACACACGCTTTCGTCGACTCTATAATATTACTTAACAAATTTATATAATTTACGCCTCCACTGATATGTTTCCATAATCGGCTAAAGAAACACTTCTTGTATTTAGAATAGAAAATATACTGCTACACTTTTGCTACGTTAAGTTAACAGCTACACCAATTTTGCTTCTATTGAACGGAGAATAAAATGTTGAAATGCTCAAGACTTCTGGATATATTATGTATGTGTATTTCCTTCAAGGTTTTCCACTTGACTGCACTGGTTGATTGTAAGGTGTAGAATGGAATGTATTTGAGCATAAATAGATTTTGTTACTTGTGGCTATGGAATTGATTTTAACGGTATGTAATGCTGGAACTGGCGGTTGACAAGTTGCTGATATTTTTCAGTCAAAAAATATTTTGCACCGAGGCAATATATGGGTTTTTACAAGGGAATGAAATGTCTCAAGGTAAAACTTATATTTGTGTATTATTCGGATAGTAAGCAACAACGTTCTGGTCAGAGGAACTACTTTGAGGTAGAAGAACAGAAAGTGTGTTTAGTAAAAGTCGACATTCGGCATGGAACTGGATTGCGATCAATAGAAAAGTACTTAATATTACATTTCATCAGACCAGGTTTATGTGCTTTTTAGAACGTTTTCCTATAATCATATTGTTCATATAGCATGAAATTCCCTTGTGGAGAGTTCCAGAGGTTTGTATGACTATGTCATTTAGTTAAAAGGATAATTGTCAAAGTTCCGAATGTTTTTGCATGCGACCTACAATCTGTTCAAATAAAGTTCAGAGTTACCTTGAGCAAATGTACATCTTGTGAATCGATAAAATAATGTCAGCTACTATAGGTAATAATAATGATTATTGTATAAGTGAATAATTAATATTGTTCTGGCTTTGCACGAGTTCCAGGATTGAGCAGGGTAATTTGTTAGAAAGCAAGCTGATTGCAATATATTTGTCGTCGGAGTCCAGAAAAAAACTTTCTTTCTGGATCGTAATCCATCACATTGTAGCTACATATTGCATATAACGGGATACAATATTAATGATACGCTTGCAAAGACAACTTAAATTGCACACTCATATAATTTAAAAACAAATAGGTGAAACAAATATATCTTATACGACAGATAAAGACAAGCACATTTGTCATAAAATATTGAATGCTTTTAATCGACTGCATTCATGAGATGAGTAAAGTGTACTTAAATTTAATCCTGTAGGGATCATATGTTACCAGTTGTGGGAGACGTTATACTCATTTTACCGTATCCTTATTTGTGTCGCTTAAGGATTTCATCACGAAAACATTTTCTTAGACTGTTTACGTTCTTGACCATCTTTCCCTTTCGAAAACCAAGATTTACTTTGTAAGAAAACGCTTTATGTACTTGTTCCTCCTTGATAGCTCGTACATACCACTCACATACCTCAAAAGTGTATATGATTACAAACAGAAAGTCTGCTGCATCGTATCGTAGGCTATAGCAATACATAACCATGTAATCAAATTCTCGTGATAAAGATGAGTAGGTCAATGGTCGAGTTTTACCTACTCACCTGTCTGTCTTTGCAAAGAACAAGCCTCATGGTTGAAGCAATACCATATGATTTTTTACTTTGTTATTATAACTTGCACTTCACTTCTATATAGACTTGATCTCCTTGCGGTTGCGGATCTCTTAAGAGACAACAACGGAAAACATTTTTAACAAGCACCAACTATTTTTGCCATATTATTCCATGTACATTACCAGAAGTAAACTCGTTATTTAAACACAGCTTATATATTAGCTTCCGAACACCTGGGTTTAATTGCAATATTCTGTATACTCCACCTATCAAATAATGAAAGCCGCTCAGTGTTTACACATTGTCAGAATAATAGTTCATGAAACAAGAATTTATATGCATGCCTATGAAAGATGATATAAAGCATAATCAATGTACGTACATAGCTAACTATCTGTCGGCATGACTGCGTTTGTTATAGTCCGTTTTTTGCGCTTAAATGAGATTCCGTATATTTATTGAAGAAACGATCGATCGTTCTGCTCAAAATGGTGCTACTATGTTATCTCTCAACCAACACCATGTAATTAGGTATGTAGTCGCAATATCACGTAGTGACCTTCTATAAATAAAATATGGCAGGTCAGTATTATAGTAATTCGGTAGTCGTATGGGTGGAAGCAGGCGGAAAACGACGTTTTAACCATCTACAGATACTCGCAGTATCTCTACCGCATCAGTATGTGCTGTAGTGTCACATAGATACATATGTATAGAGTAACATATGTGTAAGTACAGTATCATCAAACATCTATAATGAACACACCTCTCATACATAAATTGAGCACATACCGACCTTAACATTTAACGCACTGTTGAAGCACAAGAATGTGTTGTGTTCTAGCCGACAAGATGACAAATTGAGAGGAAAACTATTTAAAAGTCTGAAGGCGATCCTCTCTGGGATTTTATTTTGATGATAAAAGTGATAAATTGTTGGGTTTGTTAAGTCGTTCATTCAAAAACTGCACGTACACCCCACATCCGTCCTAACGTGCGCACATATCCAGCTCAAAGCAAAGGGACACTTTCCTTTACTGTTGAATTTGAGAAAAGAAAGGATTTTACAATGTGAGTTTATTAGTGGTAATACGTTACCACTCCACAGCAAGTAAATGAATGGACAGCAAGAGACTGTTTGTCCCTTGCAAAAATATGCTGTTGGGTAAGTTGACTACGATGAGAACTGCGTGTATGAATCTAGAAAAGGAGGTATTGAAACCAAAACACTTTTGTTCAGCCTCATGGCATAAGTACTTTTGATATGATCCTTACATATACCACATGTGTATAGAGCACTTGCTTGGGCACGACGACTCTATAATATACGATACAGTATGATTGAAGATAAGTAATAGCAGAGACTGACTAGGATTGAGCGTTTAACTGGCACTAAACCAAGGTGGGTTTTTACACTATAAGAGTATATAATCATTAGGGCAATAGGCTCATCATGCATGTGTATTTTCGTACAAAATGAGACAAAAACATGCGGAATGTGTAGTTTCATCAAAGAAGTGTAGATATGCTATAGAAGAAGTGTATGAGTATGATGTATGAGGATTGCGAATTGCATTATAATTTGTGAAGTGCATGCCTTACCCGCATAGATAATTACAAGTGGGTTGTTGTTGTTGCTGCTGCTGTAGTGCTGCTGTGCTGACCATAAAGGAGTGTGTCGTTTGCGTGTGGACTACGTATGCATTTCATTGTGTATATGTGGTGTTATACAGAGTATGTTCTGTGTTCGCTTCAATGCAGACGTGTAAGTATTCTCAATCTCAACTATATGCAATAATGTGATTGGATTTTTGATCGTGCTTTACATGGTCTGGGTCTTGATATTAAGTGCCTTTCATCTGTCTTGTATATACATACGTATTTACAAGGGAGCAGTGATCATATAATTATTCATATACGCATATGAAATGCATGTACGTGTAATAAAATGACTACTTAGATGTGAAAAAGTGAATGAATGGGCTACTTTTTCCTTCTGCTGATTTGCGTCTTTGTGGCCATATACTACCATAGATGACTACAATGCGCTGTATAAGTACACAACAACAACTACTACAAGATAACAAAACAAGTAAACTAACTAGGCTTATGTTGACCATCGCTAAAGAAAATACCAACAACCATTGCTAATGTGTGCGCTATTGCCTTTGTAAAGTCTGGCATTGCACGACTAATCATCAGTTCCTTTGGTCAATATTTCGTTTTATTCGTTGTTGTTGTGTTGTATAGTGTGTGTATATTTGCGAATTATAATAGAGGAATTCCTTCTTACAAATTCTGCTTCTCATTTACTCACTTGGACAGGTAATTTCGCGGACAATGTTTGTAAGATGTATTAAGCGACTTTATGGGTAATAATAGTATTCATACAATAACGACTCTTTACTCTTGAATTTCCTCTGCCGACACTCATCTTTCATCTGTTATTTTACGTTTCATCTACTAGCGCATATAGCCAAATCCTAATGTTCATCATAGCAGAAGCATAATTTCCCCTACTTAATCTCAATCCTAGTTTCATTCTAATTTATTTCACCTTCACTTCTCCCCTATAATAATTCCTTTGATAAATCGTGCAGTTTTATTAGATTTCTTCCTGACACACTATATACTTTCGGACTGCTTTGATCCAGACCTTGATTTTCCAACTGGTTGTTAAACAGATACTTTGAACGATGATTTTATGCGTTGTGTCATTTGATCATTTGTGGCATTTAATGAGTCGCATCCCATTGTGTCACAAGCTTAGCGTTATCAACCATTACTTTTACGAAGTCGCCGCTAGCAACTTCCAGCGGCTTTACATATCCATAGCAGTTTGAAATCAATAAGTTTTCTATCGACTGGGCATGCAATTAAATGTTTTTTGCATCAAGTCCTTGCGTGATATACTGTCAAATTTGTTTGTAACTTTAGCATTAAGTATGTATCTTTAACATTAAAATCGTTCAATTAAGAATGGCTGGCTGCTTTAAAGGCTTCCACATGCTCTAACATTAATGTCAGCCAATTTTATCGACCTGTTTACCTTATTCATACCCACGTTGTTTGTCTTCTGTATACTTGACAATTTTTTCACACTCAAAGCAATTCAAATTTTATTAATCTTAGACCACTGTTGAGTTCGATAAAAATACCTCTTTGCTCACGGAAGCTCATTCCAAATCTAATGAATGAATGCAAATGTATTTTTAAGTGTCTACACAAACGTTGTATAATGAACAAGTTGTATGATTCTGGTACATTCTTTGGTTGAAAGATGATGATTACAACAAACTTGGAATTTTTACGACTTCATAGTCAATACTTATTTTATTGTAGCTGTTACATAAACAAACCAGAAATAGTTTACTGGGGAATTGCATTTTTTATCAAATAATGACTACCTACCTAAATACCAAACTGTTTTGGAGGATTTACTCACGAAATCTCACGAATTTGATTATAAAAAATGTATTATACATGTACTACATATTTCTCAAAGCTTGGTTGATTAGAAATATTAATCCTGAACGAATTATTCTGCACTGGAGGAGATGTAGGTGAAAATTACAATAAGGCTATGACAAATTAACAAATCTTTCAGAGTGGACATAATTAAAACTGTGTTAACAAGGTTGGAAACAAAAGCATGTCGTTAGGTGTAGTAACGGGAGTACATACATAGTAGCAACTACTAATGGATTAGGTTCTATAAGTATAAAAAATATACGTAATTAAGATGAACTATTAATCTTTTAAATTTCAGTCTCAAGAAATATTTTTTATTACAATTACATTATTTATACAACATGCATTCATTATAAAGGAGACTGCACGTAGAGCCGAAGAAAGGTTCATTTTTATATGACAGTGTGAATCTTCTTCGTCGCGTATTTAAGGGACGAGTAATAATTGCACAAAGCAGTTATAAATTGACTATGACTTTGTCCTTATTACCAGAGTAATTAACAATTTAACAATTTTAACAATGATGTGTATGGAGTTAAAGCCTCCGGGGAATGCATGCGAAATCAAGGAGACAATCCTGTTTTGTCGTGAATTGCATCTCTCAAACCCAACACTCATACCATATAAATACGTGCTGTAGCTTATAGAGTGGCTGTTCAACTTGCATTTCATCATTACTTGCATTTTTACCTTGCACTTTGATCCAAAATGCATCTCTAACACGTACTTCATATAGTATAGTCTCTTCTTCAAACATCTTTGACATCAATAAACAGTCATAATTTTTGAATCAGTTTCTAAGCTTTTTGTTATTTGTTTACTTAAATTGCCAAAGAAATAACACAAAGTATTGCATGTACAAGAGTATATTGAAATATATTAGACTTAAATTGCTTGAGGAAATTGGAGATGAAACAAACTAATGGGAACACCTCAGTTTCATTATTATAACTACTTACGGAGTTCATCTGAACATGCAAATTCAAATATAATAACAATATGGACGATCAAATATCACAAGAGCATGTGAAAAAGATATAATATGAAAGAATAGGGATATGGGGATTTAATGAGCAATTTTAACTCTCCGTTTCAAACCGCAGTACATCATGGGTGCTCTTTGAAAACTGTCAGAACATTATACATACTTTGATCTATTCCAGAAAGAAAAAGAGTATAAAATGTGCTGATTATCTCCATGTATACTTGCACGCTTTCATAGTTAAGGCTGATGAAGTTATGTGTGTCAAAATGTAGGTAAAGTTTAACTAGACTTCTTTTTTGATTGTTACTTGACCGCAACCCAGCACCCTTTCTTTCTTATCTTCTATTTTACTTTGATGTAAACTTACTCCTCTCTCTCTCGAGTTTACAAATAACAGAGGGTGTGAATGAGTTCTATAAAGTGATATAGTGCCCAGACATTCAAAACAAAAATGCATCATCTTCTTATGCATCAACGCCGCATATGTATAACCCACACGCCATATAATTTGTACATCTCTGCAAACCATATTCACACACACACTTACAAGTCAGTTATTACAACGTTCAGCCCATAATTCATTTGCAATATCCTGCCTTGTTTAACTATGAGTACAAAATAGGTTTGTCATCATGTTGAGCAAGATAATCATACATTAATGAGATATGACTTACATTTGAAATGAATTATGTTATTATTGTTGTTATGTACCAAAATGTTACAGCCCTTTAAACCTTCCTGACTTTATGGTCATTTTTTATCTGCGTGGTTGAACCTCTTGGCTGCTCCTCATCATGTCTTCCTCTTGTTCCTTACCGTCCTATACTTTTGAAATCAACAATGCAATAAGATCGTTATTATAAGTTTGCAAGCATATATGCCTGTTTTGTAAGATGCAATGGGTTTGGTTCTATATTGCAAATTTGTCCCGAGCCTCAAGGCCTTCGTAGATATGCAGAAAAATCATGCTACTATTGTGGGATACGCTGAAGGCAACGTGATCATTGGCACAGTTTCAGAGACACCCATAGTGCGGGCAGGGAGGTAAAAGTCCTAAAATTTTCAACACTACTGCACTAGTAAATGTAAGTAAGTATAGGAGCTTAACACAGAATGAAAAGTGAGTTTTCTCACAAATATTTCACTGAAGCGTATTAACTTTATGAGATTTATACTTATACAAGTTTGTCGGTGGCATTTGCAAAGGGAAACCAGATTGTATAGAGCTTTTCCTCCTTTTAATTGCATTATAACTACGCGCAGGTTAATAGTTTAAACGGGAGAGGTATCAGGATATGAAACAATGAGTTAATACGTTCTCTAGAAAATAGCCTTTGGTAAAATATGTTGTGTACACACATGTGAAATGACCAGACGTCAGGTTTCTGTAGCTACAAAGTCAAGCGACGATGCAGATGTGAACTGTGATACACCTGTGGTGTTGTATGTGGTTGTTTGTAGTATGTAGATGGGGAAGGATACAAAGATTCGTAGAAATTCAATCTCAGTGTTTTTAATTTATGTTTAGGTGAAGTGAAGAAGGTCGGGTTCCTCTTGTGTTTCCGCTTGCCCTCTTGTTGTAATTGCTGCTTTTGATACCGGACAGAGCATATATATCTTCGTATACGTGTTACTGTTTATTTACAATTATTTAGTGGGGAAAGACAAACTTGACTTTCATGAGCTCCGTATAATTCATCTACCTTCAAGTTGTCAGAAAATGAAATGTTTTTGTCAGCAGGGCAAAGAAGTCGTTAGTTGTCATAAATTTATGTAGACATGAGACAGTTTAGTTAGCACTATCTTGTCATCTGTCATTGATGTATGCATACGTAAAAACATTACATCTTTTTTGAAATGGAAATAAATCCTTGTCTTGAACACCGGAACCAACGTTTAAACAAACGGGCAGTTAGTTGTTTCCTGATGGTGAAACAAAATATGTTTATTACTAGACTACCGCCATTATAACGTTTTAAACTGAGACATAGTCACTGCAATCAAGATTTTGAACGGAATCAATATCCTGTGGTTTGACGCAAGCCCTTTTTTAGGTTTGTCCATGTGTTTGCATATTAAGCGGATGTCACAATAGATTAGATACAATATAATATTAATTAATGTGAACACAGTAAGTGGCGTAAACAAGAGGCTTTTTCTTGAAAGTTGATCATGCTGTTATTGCCAGGAGTAATGATATAGAAATGTCAAAACTCGAAGAACTAGATATTAGAGGGAGGATATAACTGGGGAGAAGAGGACAGGTGCATAAAAAATACATGCATGCATAATATATTGTACCTATGCACGGCTAAAAATTCATTGCCTTCTCTCCTCATCATCAGAATTTCTAGTAGTGGTGTCAACTTATGCTTTGTATTATACTTACAATTAGACCAGTATTAGAAGTTCAACTTGTCATTCGTAAACTATGTCTACATGCTTGTCGTTTGTAAAATCTATATGCTTATAATTACGTACCCCTATACACAACACCAACAGCATCTTTAAGACCTGTGAGTAAGTTTAAGGATTAGGCCGTAAATTTCGTATCGTCTTTCAATTGGTTATGCCAAGTAGCCTCACTTAATAATAAGTCTCAGGTCTTGAGGTTAATACATTTGCATAGTTCTAAAATCAAATCCAATGGTTGACAAATATACATGAGAATGAGAAAGCACGGACGTGGCAGGATTTTGCTTGAGAACCACATCTACAGAATTTAGAACGAGTTATATTCCTAAGTCAGGATACTTAACGAAGAGTTTTAGTCCATTCTTTTTATCTCCTTTTTACATGCTGAGCTGATTTTTTGAATTGAACTCGATTTCATTGACAGCTTACATATATGTATTGGATGAGTGGCGAAGAATATTTAAAAGTCACGCTTCCGTTCATTTATTACATTCATGTTTAAAAACTACAACTATTTTAAGATCTGCAACACCATGAAATCTTTGCTTATGTGTTGTAAAATAGATCTCATATAATACTTGAATTAGAATACGTGAAATCCATCGTTTTGCTTACAAATTTTATTCATACTGTACAAACATTTGTAACAGATTTAATAAACCTTTTACACTATAAATCAAATTGATTTTGCTCCATTGTTACTCATCCATTAAAATAAACACTGGAAAACCTTGCCTTGTACATAGTGCATCAAATTTAAAATGAGCATTTAGAATAATTCAAAAGATAATTAAAATGCAATAATTGTATGATTTAGATCAATTTAGCCATGTCCGTAGTCCTTCGGACAGCTTAAAATGCATAAAATCAGCATACAAAAACTCATTTAGCTTCATTCTTTCATGTAATTCAGTAGGTTCTAGTTGTCATTAAAATAGATCGCATAAAGTAGTTTCTAATCTTTGTATTACTGATCCGATTTAATTGCTACGTTCGTACGACTAAAATATAATAATAATGGTTACAGTGCATTGATCTTCACTCATCATCGTGTGTGGATAGTCGTCCTCCTCCTGTTTAAATTTCACTTGTCTTGTGTGATCTAGATTTTTTAATTAAATTCAGCCGTGCCCTTGAAATGAGCGTTTTAGTGTAGATATAAGAAAATAAAACTGATTATAAGCTTTATCCTAACTGTTTATATGCATCCCAGACAACACGTCTGCACTACTGTAATTCACCATTTTTACAATTTGTTTGTTACCACTATGGTATAACCACTGTTGGATATACAGATATGACAGTAATTTCAATGTGAATGTTATTTATTACAATATTCATATCTTCTGAGCATTTAAATTCATTGGTACATGCGCTTGTGTGTGAGGCAGTTGCCCAAACTTGAATCAAAATATCATGTCAAGATATAAACTTGAATCCCACACACATACTAGGCACAGCTAAAAGATTGATATATACAAAAGGAATGTCTGGAATGAGAATGAAGACAGAAAGTTTCAACCAAAGTTCTACTTCTTTCAGTTCTGCAATGATTATGTTCTAAATCATGTGTAATATGCGGGGTATAATGCCAACTGGTAGTCTCACTCTCACGATCATCCCAGTATAGCTAATCTACATGCACGTCATTTATTGAATTACCCTTTGAGAGATTGAGATCAACTAATATGCTCATTTTGCTATCACAACAACAAGTATTTACAATGATTGTACAATAGACAATCTAAGCGTCGAAAACGCCGCCGAAAGTAATAACAAGGTTCATTGAAAAGGTTACTTACTATACTATAATACAATAATTTCTCTATCGCAACATAATTTGATCCATAATCAAATTACTCTTTACAATGCCGTGAATCACAATAATAACAATACTACAACAACAATGTACAGCACTGTAAACGAGCCAACACCATAGGGAAGAAATCGTAAGGATATATAAGTGGGTACCAGACACATGTATGTACTTCACTTATGTTATTATTATGACAATTGTAAACTAACATACACACCTATTCAACAACAATCAGCAATTCGAAGAATACTCTTTGACATTATGAATGAATGTGTGTGAGTATCACGACCTGCAGAGAGTAAAATCGTTACACAAATTCTGCAATATCTATACTCATATGTACACCTTATGTTGACTTATTGGAGATGTGCTGACTGTTAAAGCTTGGCTTCATGTCGGCTCGAGCCAAGGCATAGTAATGACACTTAATAGATTTGGTTTTCATCTTCCCTACATAGTTTCACATCTTCTCTTTTTTCTCCTTTTCGTGAGAGGCTGAGTTGTTCAGATTTCCTGCGTTGTTTTCGCCTCCATTCTGAAAGCAAATGTAAGTGAAGGTATACTAACCTTTGTATAACTTTCCAGTATAGAGTTTCATTGTGCTGTGTTAACAAATACATACATCTTAGGTTAAGTGGTAAAATAATCTAATATTTATCAGAAACCTCAGCACAATAAGGCTGAGATCATCATACTACTTGTAAGATGAACATTGACCTTGTGAGAATGCACTATACTGTTTATAGGAGTCAAGTATCATACGGAGATGTGAAACAACTGACAGACTAACCCCGTTTTTAAGTCATGGACGGAGTTTTTTTCATTTCAGGATCATGTAGATGAGATATATTTATGTGGTTGCTAGTTAAAGGGCTTAGAACTTGGTCACTTTCAGCAATTTTAAATTCACTTCGTTTACCAAAACCAAAAGAATGAAAGGGTGGTTAGCATTCTTTCACCATGTGACAGGACTAAAATTGTGTATCTTGGAATCCATACATTTGAGTCTCCTGCTGTCACTCCTACTACGGCATCTCCACGTACTTCTCAGCTGATGCATATATTATTTTGTTCTCACGCATAAGACAACTGTGGTATGCAGCCTATGAATTGAAGTCAACAGTTGTCAGAGAGCATTGGAGAGTAGGAGAAATTTAGAAAATAATTGTAGGTATAAATTCAAATGCATAATGCACGCTAGACAATAATTGTGACGACATCAAATATATATATCTTAGACTATCTCAAGTGTAAAAACCCTGGACTGAGCATTACGTTTTCTAATCGCAAGTATAACAGTCATTGGCCAAGATAATTTATTATGATAAAGATATGTTATGAAAATCTTGATAGATGATCAGCATTTTTTGATGATTACAGAATTGATTGAAGGAATTTTTTGAAGGTGATGATTCAGTTGTAATTGCAATTATTACTGCTTTGGACTGCAACAAATAAGGACCTGTTCACTTGTAATTAACACTTTCAAGTTTTATGGAAGGCACTTAATTAGTACGTTCCACTTGGACAGAGACATTTTCTTTGAAGTTTAAACAATTCCTATTCGAACAAAAAGGTTTCAGCGTAATTCTGATGATCATGATCATACCTTTAACCACACTAATCTTCACGACTAATAGCTACCTAATGCTATAATATGTGAGTGCATAGCGTATTACACACAAATCCATAAATACTGTATACAATTACGCTGCTGTACTTACCTGTGTACATATACTCACAATCATCGGCGTAACCAGCCAAGAAGTTATGTAAACACTGCACAAGCACAAGAATTCAAAGGAGTAATTAGATAGAAGGATTGTACGTCCTGATGAAAGTAATCTGTGATAATCAACACTGATCTTTGGTAAGAGGAGCAAAGAGATTCTGTTACTGCATACCGCTCCATTACTAACTAGACATAGAATTAGGTCAGTGTCAAAAATAAGATCACGTAATGCTTCACTTAAATTGGAGGAGATTAAGTATAAACAGAACAACATTGAGCACAATTTATTCGATTAGCCATTCGATAGGTTATTATCGTTATGTCCTAATTTACACTTAAGTATCTATATCTGTAGTATATAATCCTGTAAAAGACGACGATTAAGTCAAAAAGCGTAAATCATGTTTTAAAGTAAGTTGAAAATAAATACTCTTACTACCAAAACATATGGTTTATGCAGCATAAAACAACTCAAGGTATTTGACTGTGGTGAGCCCAAAGCGTTATCTTAAGGCTATCCTACTCTTCAGCTCTCCAATTAGTCCAAATTTAGTTTATATACAGTGTGACATGATGACGGATCATACAAACGTCAACCGTATGGTAAGCGAAATCTTCGGGACATTGCGAATCCAATTATGAGGTATTAGAATCTATTGTTACACTGTTGATGGAATGACAAACCCAGTGTCTACAACAATGTGCAAGTATATAGCTGTGTATTTTATTATTTACTTACAAAATTCTACGCAACCATCATTATCAGTACTGCAATATGGTTTTACTGATGACAGACAACAACAAGATGCACTTCTGATCGGACTTTGAAAGAATAAGTGCCGACTGAAACTCTACATTGACTATAGATAACTTATACACATGTAGTTGTACTAGCTTTAAGCCCGTGCTCCGCACGGGTAATAATACGTTTTTCCGTTCAAATTTGTCCAAAAAATTGTCACTTTTACGGTAAATTAATCTAAAAAACTATATCCCAGTTGTGGTTAACAGACATGTTTTAACACATTATTAATTTTTATTTTGTATAAAAATAATATATAAACATATATAAATCAAATAAATATTAAATTTAATATTTATTAAATTTAAATTTAATAAATATTGAATTTAGAAAATAATAAATTTAAAAAATAATGAACTTAAAAAATAATAAATGTAATAAATATTAAATTTATATTTATTAAATATTCAATTTCAATGTAATAAATAATAAATTTAAAAAATAATAAATGTAATAAATATTAAATTTATATTTATTAAATATTCAATTTCAATGTAATAAATAATAAATT
>JAQGAK010000697.1:0-57681 GCA_034696945.1 Lipothrix lubbocki
TTACAGGGACACCTTTGCGTGCTACCTTCATTGTGGCTACATTTTCTACTGTCGCTTAGTGCCCGAAACTCCCTTATATTCATGAGGGAAATATATGCATGCAACAGCAATAACAGAAGTAATGTTTCCTTTACGTTCTTTCCAAGTTCCAAGATATCCAGCTGGAAGTTACTTCTATAGCCAGCTCCATCAAGTTGAATGTAGCCTGATAAGCCTTGAAAATGAACCTGAGGAGATAAAAGAGAAGACAAATGTAAGTATAGAAAGAAATGGAATTTTATTAGCCATGGTTTATTTAGCATGGATTTTTTGAAATTCGTTCTTTTGGGAATATATCGGAATCAGCGTGCCAATCCTTATAATGTTGTTATAAGGACTTCCGCTTGAGGAGAGCCCCTCGTGGCTTCCTTAATGTCTTTGTGATAGACGGATTGATTTAGGTTCATGAGGGGCTTGCCCACGAATTTTTATAGTTAAGACAATATGTATCTTATACTAGTTAAGTAAGTCAATGAAATTACATGCTGGGATTCACTAGATATATATTTTTTATAGATAAAAAGTCAAGGGAATTGATTGTGCGAACGAGTGTGTGTATGTGGTGTGTGTTGTATGTGTGCGACTAACCTTTTTGAGTGCATCTAGAAGGAGATGTCCCTGCTTCCAAGTGTCAGTGGGATTAGCGGGATTACAATTAAGGGACTGGAGAGCAAAGTTTCCACGCTGGCTGTTGTCCAGGGCTTGGAGTGCTCTTGCATATAACTCAATGGCATCGTAAATCAGGGCTGTCTCCGTCTGACAAAATCAATTACAACAAAGCAAAAGCTAGAGAAGAAAGAACGCAGAAATACACAAACATATATACAAATAAGTACACTCACACTTAGCATTAACACTGAGACTCTGAGATTTAACCTAAAACATCCTTGCTAACATAACAATACATGTAAAATCCTATACATATAATCCATACATTACACAAGCCTTCCATTGCATAACTTTGTATCTATTATGTAAGTACAACACAGGTCTTTTATCCATGGACCTTTTTAATTCCCGGGAAAACAAAGAGCAGCAACTAAGCTCGGGAATCTTCTTTTATCCTCCGCATAAATATAACACAACACAAAAATCCTTCCTGCCCATATTTTGATTATTTTCCACAGACTTATTTCAAAACTCCTTTCTCCCCTTTCAGCTCCTCCAAGTTTCTGTCTCTTTAGTCCTACAGATTTAAATTCTACTTCCACAGCTTTGCTTTCTTGTTACTAGATTGAAGAAATAACATAATTTACATGGTCAACTGAATGCATGTTCCTTTGTTCTACGTATATGCAGTATACGGTTAGCTATATAAAATATCTTGAAATAATACTTGCTTGTGGGAAGTATTGCATACTATGTATAGCAACTATGTATGGCGATAGTTCTGTCTACATGTAAAATCTGAGAGCGTTGGTTTCTATGAACTATGACTTGTTCTTCTTCCTGAATGTGAGGATTTTGCTGTGTAAAGTGAAAGTGCAGTTTTAGGAGTGGAGACTGGAGAGCTTCCCCCTTTCATGTCCTGCAGCTCCAGACTGACCCTCATTAAATCCTGACCATAAATCTAATTTATTCTCCTAATGTCTTCTACTTGGCTTCCTTGTCCTCTTCGCATGCTGTACTATAGATCGGGTGCGTTTCTAGAGTTACGATGCAGGTATAATTACATAATAACTTCATATCAAGGCTACGTGCGTACTTCGACGCGCATTTGACACAAATGTATCAAACGGCGTTTACGCAACGTTTATCTGAAGCTCGGAGTTATATTGTATCATAAGACCACATGTTCATAGTATGATGTCAAAATCACAAAATCAGTACATATATATAGGTATACCTAGATATGTCTATTATCTACAAGTATAGTAAAGATTTGTCGTTCTTGTGCAGAAAACTTTCAGGATTTTCAAGCACTGTGAATAGCATCGGCGGCATGAGTTTCGACCTACAAAAATTTTAGACATTTAAGTACCGGTCAAGCTATAAAGCCATAAATGACTCCATATACTTCTACACACCATGAAATTACTCTACGCATAGCCCAACATCTCTGACATTCAGTATTCTATGTAATGTTCTGTGTTCAACAGTCCCTGTATCTGAAACTTGAAACTAAAACTAAATTAATGTTCCGCCACAAGATCAGAGTTGCTGAATCAGTAAGAGTATCCCCGACTCTATTCTTGGTTGTTCAACAAGCAGCAGCTCTGGGTGAGGGCAAAAATTTTATCCTCTACAGAATATATCGCTGTCTCGAAATACCATTGCCTGGAGCCTACAACATTAAACACAGTATATAGAAGGTATAGCTACATTATATCTGTACTTATACATATTGAACTAAGATTTGCAGCACAATGTTACGATTACAAAATTAACATTAACAATCTTGTATATGTATATACAGCAATGTATATTTCCTTCCACGTAATCTGTTTTTGAGAGCGAAGGATTTATGCAAATTTAGCGGATTTTACCCTCGACACAAGGAATCCTTCCTCTTTTCACGCCTACTTGACTCACTTACGTAATTATCTTTTAGTTACTTCAAGCTAATTTATTTGACTACAGTGATAATTCTATTCTAAACCCATCCTGATTCCCTAGAAGTAGTTGAATCCAGATTATAAATATTTAAAAATATACACACCATTTTTTATATTACAAAAAATTAATTTAAATTCATAGGTTTGTTTTTCATTGTTAAAGTAACAGACTCTGTAATTTCTCTGCTTCTGCAAGGAAATCTCTTTGCGCTGACAAATTATTGTAGCTAATAATACTTATATGTATTTAAAGGCTTCAAGAGTAACAAATTATTACCCTGAGCATTCCATTAGGTAGCGGCGGCACAGGCTCCCGACTGCCTCTACTCGAGGACATGGCAACGGGAGAGCGATGACGGTTCCTCACCGGCATTAGGGAGTCATCAATAAAGATATCCGGTTTGTCTTGAAAGCCGGAGTCTACTAGGGTCTGCCAAGCTCTTAATATAGTTTGGGTGGCGGGACTGTCCGGGTCTATCATTCGAAATGCCGTAATGTTGATATCCCCGAATTTGTAAAAGTCATCCTCGAAGGCTAGCGTTTGAATATCCTGCGACATCACATTTTCCAATCCGTATATAGGTATATATATATATTCTCCTTTACTACACTGGATGGCCTCAAAGAGGTTATAATTCAACACTTTATTATAAGTACGCAAGTCATTTTGTGTCCCTGATGATCATTTTAACAAATTATAGCAGTTTGCTATAGTTTTATATGTATGGCCTCTATAGAATAATTTGACATCCAAAGAAATGCTTTTACTATAAGTACATATACTTACTAATGACGAAATGAAGTAGCGATAATTTGACAGCATATTAACATCTTTAGCGTGCTGGAAGATAAGCGGTAGCTTTGAACTATCACAGTCTATTATTAAATTCAGGATGCCGGGTTGGTTCCGAATTTCCTTGAACAGTGGCCTGCAATGAGATTAAATTTACAATATTAATACACAAGTACATTATAAGGTCAATGGTTAAATCAAAAACTGTCAAAATTCAGCACAAAAAATAAAACAAGCTCAATATTTAATACAAAAATACTAAATAACACAGATAATAATAAATACAAATACAAAATGAATAATAATATAACAAATACTAAGCCAAGATTTAATAACTACAATATTAACATGGCACCTGTAATCATCCCCAGGTGGTAACTGCTTCACAGTCACCTCCCTTGTCTTTGGATTTGACGCTCTCAGGATATCCTGGAGTCTGACTAAGCTCTCGTTATTCTCGTAGATTACGACATATCGACTCCAGCCCCATGTTTCAATCAGGTCCGAGTAAGCCTGGGATTTAGGAATTTACACATAAGCTTTGCTCACACACCATAGGGATAAGCACATCTTTTTTCAGTATCTTAATGTAGTGTTGAAACTGCTGACCTATAAGCTTGATCACACACCCACGACCTATTATATGACTACTGACGAGCCTTCATGTGTTAAATATTAACTATGATTGTTATATTACGCGTTCAAACTATCTACTTTACATCTAAACAAAATCTGTTTTAGCCGAGAGTCCTTTTTAAATACACATTATAATTAATTAACTTGTTTTTTAATACAGCTAATTTATTCAGCTTCCGTTTTTGTATGTGTGTGTAACGAAGTGTACCGAATTTTATTTTTCGTTGTAACGTTTGGCTGTTTCATAACCTGCTGCTCAGTATTTACATGGAACCCCCTAAACAACAACGACTTATTTAGCATATTAAATTGACTTATTTAATTTTAAGTAGCATCATGTGGAGGTCAGTATGATAAAAAGTATATTTTTATGGGAATTCTGGCATTATAATAATAAATTAAATATTTATAATAATCAATTTAGGAATTATCCAAGCTCCGATATAAATATGAAAAGGAGTGAACAGCAGGAGAAAGTACCTTTGTATTGCTATGCACGTCAGAATCAAAACATGACGTAGTATTTGTAAAACTTGGTAGTAGCCCAATTTTTCCTTGAAAATTTTGAACAAGTTGTTGTTGCTGTTGAAGCATTGCAAATTGAAAATTTGTTGGCTCCAGAACTGCCAGAAGTTTAAAAGAAAAAGTATATAACATACATTTATAATACAAAATAATGTATAGACTTTAACATGTATAGTCAGGCTAAAGGGCAAACTATATAATGGGAAGTGTGTTTAAACCCTTTGTGGACTCTGGCCTGCTTCTCTCCGCTGAATGAAAAATAAAGGAGAGAGAAAGAACAAGGAGGATAAAAAAAATCCTAAGCTCTTCCAAGCTAATGACGATTGTCCAGAGAGCGTGACGTGACCAACAAGGGAAATACAGAGTGAAGCGACGGATACTAAAGATTCCTTGAAGTACGCGGCAATAAGAAAAATCTTCTTTTTTTCTGTTGTTTTTCTAGTGGCATGAGCTATAAATATATAAAATAAATATAAAAGATAGAATGCAATCCTGCATTATACACATTTATTTGTACAACATTCTTTTTTGGCCCAACTCTCCCCGTCACTTTCACTCGAAACATCTCAATCCGTTTGGGTCAAGCTTCACATATTTTCTCTTGTTCTTCTGTCACATTCTCTGTATATGTACGTCCATGCGGGTCCTTAGCCTTATATGTATAGAAAATAATAACAAAGTGGCACAAATAGCTGGAGAAACAGTTCAAATCTCTTCGTAAGGATCTTCCAGGGAATATATATGTAGGTATAAAATCTACTAACAGCACTTGTAGCAATAAGTGGTTTTGTCCTATTTTTTTCAAAAAAGACAATCTCCTCAAAAGTTTTGTCCCCATGGCATTTCAAGCTTCCCTTTGGATGCTGAACCTCACACACTTGTGTGCTATATTTTGTCTCGTGGTGTCTGCCGCGTCTTCACCAAAAAATCTTATTTTTCTATGTACAATATGTAGATAGTGTATATTACATAACGTACAAACATGTTTAGTATATATATAAACTACAGCTGTGATGCTAGAACAATAAGTGAAAATTGTCTGCCTGGGACGAAATTAATTGAGGGTAATAATAAGACATTGGCCTGAAGATAAAACATGAGCGGCTCTTCATGGACATTAAGCTATCGTTGTCGTTGTAACGTGTGTGTAGTCACCTTGATGTTGATGTTTTTGCCATGGATATCATTTCATGTATAAGGTACATATAGTCCCCATTTATCTATTCGCCATGTGTATAAGCTAAGCATAATGCATTTTGGCAACTTCTTAAAAATGAAATACACTTGTGCACTGAAATATATAACACAATGTTGTTTTATATTTATACCTAGGGAGCATTATTTCTTACCGGGCAAATGTCCAAAGTTTCATCAATTTCCCGGATTTTCCTCCAGAAAATTAATACTTTCATTTGTTTTACTTGTGTACTGTGCAGTCTGTGCAATAACACTAATGCCAAAGTTGAAGGCTTCGGTCAAAGTCATCGTTACTATATAACAACACGAACTATATAGTGAAGCATACATAAGTAAACAATACTTTGCAGAAAGTTTTGACGTTGAGCTTCTTAAGTAGAACGTGTTGCTACATTGTGATCTTAACATTGATATTGAGTTTCAAAGCTTCATAATAGATTTTTAGGAATATTGTGAATGATAGCTACTATATTCTATTATTGAACTACTGCCAGTTACAAATTTTATAAAAAGAAATACTTTCAATATAACGTTGTGTAGCTTCACAAAAATGTATCAAAAGTCGTAAAACAAAGGAAATCAAACACATCACCTGAAAATCCTTTTCTTTAGCAACGTAATAATAAGGAATGCTTTGGCGTTTGTGCTTTCGATTGTAAGACCAAACGTGTAGCACCGAACCTCAAAGCAGACCCACGCGACCGAGAAACTAAACAAAAAACGTCTGTTTGGTCTTTGAACGTCGTTTGAGAATACTGACGTTGAAATAAAAAAAACCTCAAAAGGCAGCACATAAAACAACACAATCACAGCCAAATGCCTCAGCAAGTAACAACACTTATCAGAGCCAAAAACCTTTCCGCACAGCTGACTGAACAAGTGCGTGAAAAAATGTTTGGTCAAGCTTTTAACATTACACGTTGTACTTGAACCAATGAACACCACCAGCATGTAAAAGTGTTACACATAAGTATCATTGCAATCTCTCTCAGGATTTTTTTTTCATGTTGGTATAGTAGAGACAGCATAAATATAGAGAGATCATACATCTACTACTTGAACCCGATGAATCCCAACAGATGTGTAGACAACTTTCTTCATATGTGCAATATTTACAATACTGCATATTTACAATATTTAAAAAGAAAAATGAATTTCGCTATATTAATGTGTATACCTATACTATAACACATACATACAACGGACGTTTTGATTTGATAAAGTAAAGGATTTCGATGGTTCACATGTTTCCTATACTAAGCTCGTGTTATTTTATGCCATCCAAAAATTATATAACTATAGATAGTTTTTCGTATTAGTTATCCAAATATTACATGAGTGCCCATATGCATGTATATGTATGTACCTTGTTTACACTTGACTACGCACTTACTCTTCACGTTCGCATTTATACGCATTATGTACACTAGTGAAGTTCATAGTTCATAGTGAACCGCTATGGATCATTTGTTGGGATGACTCCCACGTCCAATATTTCATTTCAGCAAAAGGTCTCGTGGTTTATAATTCATGACTTTCAACCCCTTGCCCGCTCCCCCTGGATTTATTACTCCCAAATTTGCTTACGCCTATACATTTTACAACTTGGTTAGTCTGTCTATTATACTAAAATATTCTCCATAGAGAAATTGTATTAGTAATGAAAATAAATCAAGATATTCGTAGGGATATGGGTGTGGGTGCGTGATTCCAAGTTTTTAGTAATAACTATCTCTAGCCATTTATATACTTCACTATGGTGTATATTTTTATGTATGTAAACACTATGAAACACTGATTTTATCCTGGTATTCTCTAAAAAGATTAAAATTACTTCCGTGTTGTATGTATAGACAATATCTTATGTATATTTTTTCTTACCCGACTCAGCGTCTCTGGATGGGGATGCAAATTTACTGCGAAGGTCCCTCGATTGGATCGGAAGTCCCATTTAGTCTCGATATGCGGAACCTCCAGTGAATCGCAGACGGACTGGACGTGTGAGGCTGTTGTAGGTGTTTGTGGTCCTAGTAATCCCCCTATTCCTTCTTTGAATAGTTGACATACTGGAAGAGAAATCCGGGGCACGCAACAACAATCCCAGCAATTACTTATTTGAGTTGCAATTTTGTAATGAGTTTACTTTGGAATTTAGCTTCGGAGTTTAACGCTGTCAGTAGTGTCTTCGTCATCCAGCAGTACGTAATATTTTGTGGATTTCAATTTACCGCCATTTCTTATTATTTTATTTTTTATTGCAATTTTATCAAAATAATAAGATCTTTATTTTATTCTCTATTAAATAAAAGGTTTGTTATAGGATTCCAAGTGATTTTGTCCGTTGTCAAATAATCCTTTGAAGTCAGCAAGACGACGGAATAAAATAGAGAAAGGATTAATATGAACAACGAGTGCACATGGAATCTCATCTGCTTATGTGGAGCTTTCTTTTCAGGCAGCAAAACAAAAAAAAATAAAGCAAGGGCACACAAGTGAGATTGTGCATAACCACGTAGAATATATTGAAAATATTTTCCTCCCTTGACAGTCAGATTAGCTTGTCGCCCCTTTAGCTTGACATTCCGATGTTTATAAGTACTTGAAGAGATAAACATGGTATACATCCGAGCGAACATCTTATATACAAGTAGTATATCTGTATATATATACGTTCTTATCTGTGCTTAATGATACATATATACATACATAATGAATGTATGCATATGTACATATGTAAGAATACAACGGAAGCTCGGAGGAAAAAATGCAGATACTTATTCTTGTTGGTGAGATGAAGTCACGCGGAAGGGACGGACATTTTATTGAAGAGCCTTATTATTATACGTGTTATGTATATCCCATTGCTTTTAAATACACAGTGTGCTTTATATAAGGACACAGGAGTAAGTCATGTATGTTTATATAATTCTTACCCTATATACTCATAGAAACTACTTTTGCATGCCTTTTATACACTGTCGTACACATAAGCGTACATAAAAAACTGAATACATATACATTAATAAACCCTTCTCTGTTCCTTGTACATACACAACTACCCTCATCTTTTAACCCCGCGGTTATAACTACTATCCTATTCAGACGGGCAGGATATATGTGCATATATGTATATTAGCAAATCTTGTGTGCTTTTGTAGGTTTATATATAGCTACTATATATAGACAAAAAAAGTAAAAGAATATCCTAAAAAAGACGGAGAAAAAATTGTCCACAGCTTTGGATTTTTCATCGGATTGTGCCCTGAAATTGAAGGAATACCAAAGGAAATTAAGCGTGTTGGCTTTCATCGCCTTTTATTGCACCAAGAAATTGTTGTGTTTTTATCGTATTATTTACGTTATCGTACATACTACATCATCTGACATGAAGATCATGTATAATAGCTATACTATCTGCCTGCACTATAGTACTAAGTGGGTATACTAGTGGTACCACTACACGGATTTATAGTTACATCGTAGTAGTACGTACACTATGGAATTACTGCCAAAGTAATAGCATTGGCTTTTGAAGAAAAGACCTCTTAAATATAGTTTCTTATATGTAAGGAAATAACTAAAAGTCCAGTTGTCGTCTTCACTGTCGACGAATTCGTCATAATCGATTCTACTATTGTGTTGCCTGGCTTTTATTGCCTCTTATTATTACTACTGCTGATGCTGCTTTTGGAACTACAAGCCCGGCAAACTCCTAGTGTCTTCATCTCCAAATTCAACACTTCCATGTAGATATATGTATACTTACTTCCAGAGATACTTCACCCCTTACACCATGTATAAGTTCAGCTTTTTCAATAGCAGAATAATAGCTGAGCTCAAGTATTTCTTAATTAATTTACTGTAATAAAACGTATCCGGCCGGCCGTAGAATAAACTTGGGAGTATGTTTTAGTATCATACCTAGATTATATGTATATACTCGCAATATAAGAGATCCAAGTACATACCTACGCATGTATCCGCATGCATATTTTTGCAGGAAATAAGAGAAAGTCACAAAACAAATTTTACTTCAGGCAAATTAACAAGAACGAAGATACATATGGAGAAAGTCAAAGAGGCTTTGGCTGGTGAAGTATCGCTATGGTGAAACTAATGGAATTTGCATGTTTATTTTCTCCGCAAGTCATTACTATCCATTGAAACAACAACAGGATATTATGGTCTATGGCTCTGGCTAACACACGAGCCACACATAGCCAGCAGGACTTTACTATAACATTCTTCAAATGCAGGTCTTAGAAATAACGTAAATTGCGGGACTGTACTAACCTACGCATAACAAGACTAGACTGTTTGACTATAGAAATTGCCTATGCGGTAAATATTTAAACGTTTGTATAGGTATTTAATATAGGTGAAAGTTGCATTGTTACTGTACATTCACACCGCCCAATGTGCTAGAAGATATACTCTTCGCCACTTTTGGGTTTTATGAGCCATCTTCTTAGTCTATGGGCAGTTTAAGTGTACTTTAATATAATAATATGGTGAAGCTATATGCTTATAAATAAATACATAACGGGGCAATTTTCGAATACCATGAGATTCCTCACCCCTCGTAAAGTACAGAGAAGAGAGTAGTGGAAGAGCCTGAGATTAATTTATTAGTTTCTAATTTATTATTATGGAATTTCAAATTCTGCTGTGTTTCGAACTACGTGTACATATGCATGGCATGTATTTCAGGGTATATATGAATATATCGCCGTAGCCGGAGTAAAGAACACCATATAATTTATACATATTTAAACATTTATACTTTTATAGCCCTGAATTCCTACCACCCTACCATTCTACTTATGCACGTATAGTGGTTGAGATATTTCCTACATCCCTACTAGTATATTTCAGATATATATTCATGGAATCCAATAAAATGGTAATAAAATACTTGTGTACATGCTTGAATAGTAAATAACTTGCGTTCAACGAGACAGACGGGCACACACCGTACTTCCCCAATGTTTTTCTGAATCTTCACTTTTTCACACTGCTCTGCTTTTTTTATAACTTACGCCATTCCTGACATTTCTATAGGTACTGCACATATATTTGTAGTATTTTCTGTGAAACTAAAAACTTTAAAATACCACTACGATCATTTCTACACGCTTGCATCAGTGGTATTTAATACGGAATATCTACAAAACAATTCTTTTCCTACACTTCCAGTGCTGTCTTAGAGTTATTCAAATTTTATACTTTATTAAATTACTTATTCCGACTCGAGAAACTTTGCTTTGTTGTTGGCTGGAATATCTGTATTTGAGATTTGGGGAGACATGATGACGAATAAAGCAAAGTGGATGGGAGATTTCTCTCGCGTGGATTTCTTCTCGTGACTTTTGGGAGCACTAATAATAATAAGAGAAGATGTGCGTATGATAGCATATGTATATCCGCTGCAATGTACAGTACAAGTAGTCAAAGTTACGCACAAAATCAATGCATACCAGAGAGTAATAAGTAGAGAAATAAGTTCGGGTGTTGTTGCCAAAGGAGTTAGATGCTCTCACTATACTATACAGATATTCAAGTTATTTAAGGATGAGTTTGTTAACAAAAAGTTTCACCCAAGTACTCGGACAGCAGCTTCTGATATTACTTCTGCTATTTCTAGAGTTTGCTCCGGTTTTTGACGGATTCTAAATATTTGTGCAGGTTCTGCTGCTGTAGTTATTATTTATTCTATTTATAGGCGCGTTATTTATATAACTATATGCATATGCGTATTTTCTTATTGCTTCTATATAATTGGACTACACACAACTTTGCTTTTTAGCGGAATGTTGTTCTTCGAAGTTCTTGACGAATCTACGAATTAGTATTGCTTCTTTCTTATTTGCCGAAAGTGCCGACGCACTTCCTATTCTTCCGAAATGAAAGTTTTAAGATGGAATAATATAATGTAAAATAAAATCGGTTTGGTAAAAGAATCATGTGTACGACGTTGATTCTCATCTAACTTGTTGAACTATCTAAAACTCAAGGATGTGCAAACGGTATTCACGAGTAACATTATACCGTAATCAAAGGCGTTCATCTTTTATATTCAAATATCTTCGCACCTCCGCTGCCGCGGTACAATTCCAGCCCGAAATTGTTCACCTCTCATGCATACATAAAATGTAAAAATTCATGTGTCATCTCCCCATGCGTCATTTAATATTATATTAACCAAGTGGTATTATTGATGGTGGTGAGTGTATTTCCGGTAATGTGTTATATTCATGGTACATACTATGTAGGGATAATGGATGGTGATGTTTGGAGCCGCGAAAAGGGGAAAATCGTATATACACTTACAGGTAATGTACTAATTTCTATTCAAACGACTTGCGTACATGCAGGTCCTTGCAGACGAGCACCGTAAGACGTTGTTGATAAAGAATAATGGGATTATTTTCCAACCGGGAAGACATGTATAATTTATATTAGTTTGGGAAAGACGTATGTGCAGATTTTATACCACCTATAAGGTACTTGTACATATGAATAACCCTTTCCTTCTGCCGGTTTCCTTACAGGTACGTAAATGAAACCTTTATTCAAGTCTTTCCATTTATCTTTTTTGTTTAATTAGAAACCAATAATTTAATGAAAAAAACTATAAAAAGATTATTGCATATGTTAAGTTTTTCTAGGCTGAAGATTATCTGTATAACGTGACTACTGTGACTGTAAGTATATCTTCAGAAATTCGAAATTTTTATTTCCATTCCTCTTTTATACCTACATGAAATTACTGGGATTTATCAATACAAAACACAGTATGTTTGTTATAAGGGTTTGCTAAGCCACAACGTATATAAAGACGGGCCAAATTGGCAGATGAAAATCGTGACCTAGGCTCAAAGTGACATTTCACCATGGGTGACACTGTGTGAGCGTAAAATAAATAATAAGGGTCGTATTGCATACACACATGAGATGCAGCATTGCATACAGAATGAAACAAGACATATACGTTTACATGAACTTACATAACTTATGACTTGGACCGACAAAAACAAAGTTTATGTGTGTTTTATAAATACTTACATAACTCACATTCATATAAAGTATACAGATACAAGTAGATACATAGAAGTCCAACAACATATTATGTAAGTCATGCAACAAGCTTAAGTTCCATGTATGTAAGGCATACAAAAATTCACGAAACTTATACATACTGCATGCTACACAAACATAACTTGTCTTGTACATTAAATAAATTTTTGCACCCATATGTGTATAGCTTACATGTTGCTAAATCCGGCAATCCTCAGGATCAGCTAAGATAACAGTTTACATGCATACTAATGAAAACTCTATTGCTGCTTGTATGCAAAAGTCAAAAGTATAAGATGTACCATAAAGCGTATATAAACGTCATGCAATCGTTTGACTTTAGCAACATTCTCGCTATGTTTTCCTTTGCCACCCGTAATTTCCTATTTAGTGTGAGAAGACTTAGTGTGTCAAGTATGCATGGAGGCGGTAATGACGCAAACCTTTTAGTAGTAGTAGTACGTACATTGTTGTGTGAACATACACTGTGTGTGCGAGAAGGTCCAAACGAAAAGAAAGGGAAAGAGACAGTGAAAAGAGACAAATGTCATTGGCATGCATGCAACGGGTGAAAGTGGTTTTGGCAATGGCATATTTTCTCCCTCCCAGATTGCCCTCCGACTTTCTTCTCCGTTCCATCCTCGCCCCTGCAATACATTTTCCAATGCAATGCTACACTGTCTAAGTCTTTTTCACCATACTACGACTGCCATGCCCTGGTATGTGTGTGTGTGTGCTTCTCCTCCTGATCAGGAATCATCATCTCCTTTCTCCCTCCACACACACACATGAAATATGCATATCTGAATAAAAATTGGGATTTAAAAGGAAATGATTCTCCTATCTTCGCTGGGACTGTGACGAGAGTATGGAGAATGGAGGACAGCAGGAGACAGTGTGTGTGGTATGTATTATAAACATTGTGTGGTAGGCATAAAAACAGTGTATGTGTGCAACTTGTAAAACCACATATGTAAAGAAGGTTGACAAACTTTTCTCATTCGTTATGCATTGCATGTATCTATATATGCCACATAGATTTAGTATGTAACATACCTTGAATATATATATAAAATTAAATATCTATACATGCTTGACTATATATAACATCAGTTCCATAAAATGAAGGTATGTTTGTATACATACAGGAGTATACATAACAGGATTCTACATGACAAGTATATGTAAATACAGACAGACATATCTTTAAATATGACGTCCATTTATACAAAGACAGCGCGGCCGAGAAAGAAAGTGCAGACAGGAAAGTATCTACATAAAGAAATTTGCTCATTTCCTCCCTTATTTCCATACTTGTTATTTTCAGCGGACCTTCAATAATCTCATAGGGACTCATCTAAATGCAAGGGAGGCTACAGCCACAACCAACTTTTCCCTCAACTTGTCGTTCTCATATAGGATGACGAGTCGGGCGATGAGCTTCATCTACATGTATTCGTTACATATCTATATGTATTATACATGTCTGGAGAATTTCCCTAAATGCTCATACTGGAAAGATAAGTCGGACGTGTAGATCTGTAGGATATTTGGAATAACTTTATAAGACAACTGCTGCTGTCTGTCAAGCATCAACTTTTTAAATTCAAGATTGTCAACCCTACAATGGCTTTAAGCTCGTAAACACGCTATATAAATGACCAATTGCTTGGCAATCTATGTCATTTCACACAATTATTACAAATATGATTTAAAATAGTCTCATATTTTTTAAAAATAAGTATGAACAGCAAGCTTTTCTGTACTGTTTGGGATTTCACTAATTCTTATATTATCGCATGAGATATCTACCATAATCAAGGATTGTTGTACTAATTAGTACAACAATCCTTGATTCCTCATACCAAAATAATTACTTTAATACAGCGAGCTAAAACAAGTATGAGAAATTAAAAGAATGTTAAGAACGCGTGTTGTTATAAAAATGAGCCAAGCCCTGCTAGCTGGTTCAAGAAGGATACTCTCCAAGAAAAAGCAGGGGACTTCCGACAAGTTTTTACCCCCGTTTTTCCGGTTTCCTACTCAGAACTCCTCATGGAGAAGTAAGAAATCCGAATTGCTTATATCTACTTATGTGGCATCAAAATATTTTTTCTTCGTCATCCTTGAACACACACTTAATGCATACATATGTACGCGTACTGCTGTATAGTATACGAAATACGTACATTGTTTTTAAACAGTTCTGTCATCTCGTGTTGTCATACATGTGTCTACTTCCTGGAAAAGAGAGAGAGAGAGAAAAAAAAATGCGCGTATACACACACAGTCGCCGGAGATTTTTTTTATTTGCACTAGTGTGTACGTTGTTTAAAAACGTCCACTCAGTTGCTCTCCAGTCTTCATATTATCCTGACTGCTGCTGTAATTTAAGCCAAAGCCCCTCTCTTTAATATTAATGCCTTTTTTCCTAGGAGGGAAATGCGAATACAAAGTAGGTTGCCGGGCAATAAAATATCTTTTTATTCTTATCCGTCCCTACATCTATTTTCCTTCCTCTTCGGGTGCTCCTCATCGCGGGTGTTTACTATTTTCTATACATTCCTGCATAATCTATACAGCCACTGTATACGTGATTATACATACATATAAATATTACTATACTCCACCAAAATAGAAACTATCTTCGAGGGAAGAGTAATTCGTGAGTGTAAACAACTTTTTAGCCTTGTTTTCTCTCTCTCTCCTCCTGCGTGCCAATTGTCTGCTGCTTGCTCCATGCGAATAAAAAGAATGCGAAGCTGCTCAAGTGCAGGCGTGCATCTCTATGCGATGATGTGTGTATGGTTGTAAGTTATAGAGTGAGGCATATGAGACAATTTCATGGTTGTGTGTATATATTTATATGTACATGCATTATAGTTTTATGCACATGCATAGAATAATGGTCATGATATAAAATTTAAGTATTTTCCGAATCTTCATACAAAATAGCATTGTGTATAAGAAAATTATCATTAGCGGCCTGAGGACTCTAAAACTTTCTCCATTTAGCAACGCTCGACCACTCTGCTCAGGATACATGTTAAATGACTGTATTCCAGCAAATTGCTGTGTATTTCTGTACACATGTAGTACTTTATAATGTATAGCGTCCTGTATTGTCTCATATACAGAACCGAGGATCTGGCTAAATGATAGTGTCGGATATATACAGAGCTTGAAAGTTGCCATTGCGATTAGTATTTATGGCAGGAGCGTCAGATAGGCTGTTGGAGCGTCAGGCCGGGGAAGAAAAATGAAAAAAGATATGATCATCAACCGTTATTTATAGGTGTGGATGATGATATGTGCGGATCTCTGGTGCTTACATATATGTATTTATATGCTTTAAGTTGTAAGCATGTACATTTGATCGTAGTAAGCTTGCTCTTCTTTGAGTATATATACAGACGTATACCCCAACATGGTAAATATACTCGACGACATTGGCAAGCAGCGAGTATATAAACAGGCTTTTACACACACTCCGTAGTGCTGGATGACATCGACATTACGTGGTATAAATACTTAAAACAGTATCTATACATGAGTACAAGTGTGCTCTCCGAATTGAGACCACCAGGAATACTTATGAAGAATATTAAGATATGCATAGCGTTGGTAACTACAAGAATTTTCTGGAGTTGGAAGCAAGTGTGGTTAAATGCGTTCTATTATAAGATCTTGAAATATGAAGATTTTTGGATATAATCTTGCATTTACCAACGCAGTCAATATATCTTCAGGTATATACTACAAACAGGTATATACCTATGTAATTATAGTTATAGAGTAGACGATAAACAAATCACAATGGGATAATAGCACTTATTATTATAGAGATATAGATATAATGTTGAAGGACGGATGGTTGGGCACCTTTTTTCGAAGCGTGGAAAGAGTCGCCAGTAGGCAATCTCTCCAATTGGGCACTTAGTGATGATCGCGGTAATAGATTTGAATCGCTATTGACCCTCTGGACGGCGTGCCGAAAGGCTGTCTCTTCATAGCGGTCCCAAATATCAAAGAGCCCACCTTGGTCATAAGGAAAAAAATCCCTATCATATACAATAACTACCAATAGGTTTTATACGTAAAAAGTATCTGTAATAATGTGTTCTGAAGACTTTTCTAACACAATTTAACACAAACGCCCTAACACATGGACACCGGCAATGATCGCGATTATTAGAAACATTTCTGTTCATATTATCAAAGTGCTGATCACACATTATATTATCATTTCATTAAATGACCAGCACAACATACATTTAATGCAATCGATTTTGTAAGTATACACGTGTACAATTATCATGTCCAAGCCGTTACAAAATATCAAATCATGGTTGGGGAAAATATCAGGAAGGATTATATTATTAGTATTTAATTTCATTATTAGTACAGCTACGGAATTAATAATTGATACTTCCAAAAGCAAATGCTATGATATCTTTTGCACACAGACACACACTCACGAGAAAGCCTCAAAACCCGGGTAACCTTGTAAGGGAGGAAATGGTCAAGGAGTCATGAAATAGCTTCGAGGGCAGCTCGGACCACCACAATCAACCAACACTTCTGCCGCTGCTGCTGCTATATCAGTGTAAAATAGCCTGCACTCGGACAGAATGCTAAAGAGATTAATCTCAATTCCGTTCAGCTCCTCTCGCCTCTTGACAATCTGCCCAATTGACAACTAAAACTCTCACCCTCTTTCTCTTTTACGGACCTGGCCTTACCATCTCCTATATTTTTTCTTTGCAACATTATACATACGATACATACATAGCCTCGGTGACTTTCTGCTGGGTATGTAGAATGTGCTAAAATAGTTTCTGGAAATTTTACGTTAGAATCTTTGGCTTCTATAAAATCTGAAAATATAGGATTCTTTAGTAGGTACCTTTGAGTTTTACATTAATTTAATAATTTAGCATCTTTTGAAATCACAATCAAGAGTTACGATATATCTACATCATGTGATTTTTTATATTAAACATGTAAACATTGTAAATGAACACTGTAATTATAAAATACACATAGTAGGATATACCTTTAGACACTACAGTTATAAAATAGACGATTTTAGTATCAATTTGACATTCGAGAAATAAATTGTAACGTTAGAACGTTCAGAGCCCTCACAAACTGCAGACTGACGTTGGCATCGCACCCTAAAAATCTGTTCAAATGGACTGCAGGAGTAACGAATTTAAAAATAGATTGCTGCACTGAAATGTTGGATGCTGTCGAGATTCCCTAATGGACGAGCTAAGCTGAAGGTACGTAATGCCCCTGTTTTGACAGCATCTAAAAATCCGGTGCTAAATGTCAGAATTCTCAGGATCCTCAACTTTTCATTACCTTTATGTATGGCTACTTAAAATCCTATTTACTTAAAGATCCTGGAATCCTTGTATTTAGCATCTCTCATCGCAATAAATCCCCTACTGGTGATATGCAAGTTCTAAAGACTTGTTACATTACAACGGTATACACATACATGTATAACTTGTATGTTCGTCCACAGTACAACGTAATAAAGCATACGGAGACCCGAAAAACGGCCAAAATTCAATGAGTTATGCGGTTGGAGAAAGCCAAAAGCAAGGTATTACATAAGTCCTACTACTATCGCAGGAGATAGTGTGGATGATCGAAAGTTCTCTCAATATAAGATGGACTCTTGGTTAGATTACAATTACTACATAAAACGTACATAGGAGGTGGATATAGTAAAAGCAAAGTGAAGAACAATCATGTCAGGATTCGGAGAAAATTGGCTTTTATCGATTCCCTTTCCCTCATCCCAACAACTGCAACATTCCCTTTTATGCATTAGTAGACTATTCAATGAGGAACTTCTGGTTGTCAATGAGCTGCCCACGCTACTAAACTGTACACAGACCTTCGTTCCACATACACACAAATGGACGGATGAGGATGTGAGAGGAGCAGGCCAAAAGCGCGTGAAAAATGGACGGAGGAACATGACAAGCTTGTATAGATACACTTATAAGTAAAATATAAAGGAGGAGATGCTGGATTGAGCCATGGAAGGCACACAAAAGGATCCACAAATCCTAATTCACTTAAAGTCCCCGATTAGGACACCCAACACATATGTACGTAGATATGTGTTCATTCCTATACAACTATTTATAGACTTTCTTTCCGGTGGAACGTCCTTTCTCTATAAAAGAGATACATATGTACATGATAAAATATGTATAGTCTTATTTCTAAGACATATAAACTGCCTAAAAAATACACACTCAATCCTCATCCACTTTTTTTAGCACTGAGCGTCTGTCCCAGCAACAACAACAGCAGCAAGGCTTACTACACATATACACAACATTTCACTTCCGTCCCATTGACAGCAAAATATTCCCCAAAAAAATCATTGGCAACAGTCATTCTAAAATCAGTCTCGGTGTATTCTACTGTTGTCATTAGTATTGATGTGGCTGTTGCTGCTTCTGCTGTAAGTAACAACATAAAACAACGACAATATATATGTGAATAAATATAGATTTAAAAAAGAAAATAAATTTGGCTAAAGTACGACATTTTAAAAGATTTCAGCAAATGATAAAGAAATTCTTTTTCAAAAAGCGATGGAAAAATAAAATGTTATTTACCCCTTTGTTTGGCAACGCTATGGAAATATACATATTAGTAATAATTTAGAACATAGGTACTAAGGTATCAATGTTTAGATAGCAATGGAATGTAGTTGAAAAATATTGTAATTAGGTAATAAGCATATTACATACATGAACGCGTGTAGATATATAAACCATAATAAAGATATAAACTACAGAAAACACATACGGATGTGCTTCCTATTCTTTTATCAACAAATTTTGTGGTAAGGCTTATGTATATGCACATCCTTTAAGTATGTGTGTACATATGTTGAACTCGTTGTCATAGATGCAATCGAGCTTTCAACTAAAACATTTGAAAATATATTACATTTGTGTAATATAGATATAAGAAAAGACTACATACATACACATTATAAGTAAGCGTATATTCTTTGTAATAATGTTCAGAGAGTACTTTTGTCAAGCTTGTCAGGCTCTTAAAAAAGACAAATTCAGGTCAGTTGACTGATTCACTCTTATCTTGACTCATTTTTCAATGTTTTTCCACAAGTTTTTATCTTTTATCCCTACATAATATACTCATTGTACGTATGTACATTGTAAATATAATAGTATGAACTTATATAGATACGTATACCATTTGTTTCCCATGCAAACTCTTTTCCTAAAAACAAGTGCTCAAGACGCCCGCTACTTCTGGGAAAGACAGCGAGGGGTGAGTCTGTTTGTGCGTAAGTGCGGGTGTGCGTGTGTTTGTAAATGTACGAACGTTTTCTTGTACACGTGTAACTTACATGCCTGAAGTCACAATCAAGCGTTACTAAATTACGGGATTCTCTGGAACTTTGAGACAAAATCCTAAAAAAAATATAGGCCAAAATAGGAAATTTGTACCAAGAAGATAGAGAATATTCCCGGCAATTGTCTTGTAAATTCTAGAATTTATCAACGCTTCTACTCTAATATAACCATGTGTTCAATATCCTGCAAAAGCAATTGACATACTATATAGATGCAGAGAAACAGAGAAGAAAGCCCTGGTGGAGAAACTATGGCATGGGGAAAAGTGACATTAGTCGGAGCGGAAGATGATCATTGAAAGGAGGAGATGATGTTGAGTTGACGGAAATTCCTCGCGTTTGCATCTCCATTTTACCGAAGACATTCATGGCCTTAATCTTGAATAATTCCATTTGCTTTACCCCCCTCTAAGTAAGCTTCTCTCCATGCTATTTCCACGTTTTTACAAATACATGTACATATATACGTATGTATATATGGGTATACTTCAATATCACACACTTTTCCCGACCAAAAAGTTGGTAAGATTTTTCAAGGGAATGTTTATCTTTATATGTACGCAGCAATTTTATATATGTATATAAAGTTACTATGCGACCCACCAAATAGCTTCAATTCCAATACTTAAACTTTTTCCAGGGGAAAAAATGAATAAGGATGAGAAAGTTTTGGAGATCACGAGAAATTATTACTACTTCTGCTTATACCCTTCGTACTATATAGGTACATATACACAGACATTTAGAACTATATATTTTATATTAAAAAACCGCTGAATAGAGAGATTTTTTGGACAAACGTTTGCTCAGTAACGTACTATTAACACTGAATATGCACATATATATTCAACAACTATTCTTTTTACTTATATACACTTTGGCTCATTAAATACCAAGGGCAAAATAATGCCAACGTATAAAATAATATACGTAAATTCTGATAATTCTTGTTTAATGACGGATTACTAAAAATTATTTATTTCCCCTGTATATAAATCTTACTTAATTAAACATTTATTTAATTCAGTGTTATGCATCTCCAATCGAAATCTGTATTTTTTAAACGTAGTCATCATTCTCTACCCATTTATTGCTATTTAATTAGCCCAAAGTGTATATTATGCAGCTTTAAAAATATAAATTTACTATCTGCTTATGATAAAAATATAAGTAGTATATAAAAGTTCAATAAAAATATTTTTATTAATTTCCAAGTTTTTTGTCCTTAATAATGACAAAAATGGAATTTAATACGCTCAAATCTGAATGTCATACACTTTTGGTTTTGCATATAAAAATATGCAGTAGATAAAACACATTTTTTGCACATTAAAAAAATTCTGTGCAAAAAGCTGGAGATTTCTCTCTAGTGGAAATGATTATGCCCTGTTTATTTACGCTCGTAAAAGGAACAACTGTAGGTAGGGCGACATTTATTTTTACGACGACAAAAGTACATAGACAATTTTTATCCCGGGTATGTACATACATATACCTCCCCGTGCAAACTACAACAACAAACATATTAAATAATATACCCGTAAGAAACGCATGTGGCGATAGTTTTAATCCTATTTCTGTACATGTGAGAATGTATTAGAAGTATTTTACATACCGATAAAACCTACATAATTATATGAAAATTATTTATAAACCTATGCATTTTACCTATGCATTCACGCTGGAACTTAAACCATACATGAAAAAGCAAGGTAAGTATATGCGAATATACACAACATTTCTTGAAAACCGACACAATCTTCCTCTTGTTCCAATACACTTGCAGGAGCTTGTTCTTTAGTTTTTTTCCGTGTGGCAATAATGGCAGGGCTCCAGAACTTGAGTATAAAAATAAACCAAAACCAGCAAAGAGCCATTCACATGTAATGGAACCAGTAATAATAGATGAAGTAAGAGCTCTTCGTCTCTCTTATTATTACTTTTATATAAGTACGTACACACACAAGGAAATTCTTGTCTCTCCTTCTCAATCACTTGCAGAGTGTAGTGCGCAGTCCTTTGTATAAGTAACTACTTATGTATTGTCGTTGTTGATGGATCAGAATAAAACTCTTGCTAATCCTACATAAATCGTTATAAATCTACGAAAAAGTCCATATATGTATAAAACGTTTTTTGTAATTCCTAAATTTTTACTTAGGATTAGCCACCGTGCATGCATCTATGTATATTTACAAATTTCTAATTAAGATTTTGCCTTTCTGAAGCCGTTTCTCTACAAAATGCTTATGGCGTTGATAATTTCAGTAATGTATGTCTAGAGATTAATTTCATTTTTCATCATTGCAACACTCTCTACAAGCAATTTCAACAAAAAACCTCATTTTTATCAGCTTCTCCAGCCTTATGAATTTCACATTAAATTCCGCGGCAAGGGTTGAATGGCCCGAGAATCATTGCGGTGCTAAAGTTCCAATTTTCTGAACCTTTTTGGTTGTTTATATTTTCATTTCAGCACGGAATTACGAATTCTAAACGCTTAGCAACTGTATATATGTATAATTATTTATCTTGAAATTATTTACTGTTTACTTTGTGTCTTGTAATATAATTCTTACTTGTTATTAAAAGAACGTCTCGGGAAATTTTCTAATTTAGCAGCGGGGCTAATATAATGTTGAAGATCTTGCAAAATTAGCTGTGCCATATATAAAGTAATTAACAAGCTATAGAGTTCAAGCTGTAACTTATTCCAGAAACCTCATACATTAAGTAGGACTCTCATGTATAAGGCTACTCCATACGAATCTTCTATTCAATGTATAAGAACTGTCCTGAGGAGAAACCTCATAGGGTTGTAAGTTACTCTTAGAACATCATAGCAGGGTTGTAAGTTGCTGGTGAAGCACCTGATTAAAATCTACGGCGGGATGTTAAGGTCGGAGATTAGGGTCCGTATTAACATAAAGTGCCTCGTTTGCTTCCTCTTAATCTTCCTGCCTCCTCTACGGGCGGACAGTGGGTTCAGAGTGGGCTTTAAAATGTGGCTACACTTATTAAGTGTTCAGTGTTCACAATTTCACAAGACGAGCGACGGAGGCGGATGAAGCCGCACAAGAAGAGAAAGATGGAGTGGAGCTTTGCAAATAAAACTGACTCTATACTACATGGAGCATTCTTGTAGTTCTCGTACACGACGATAGAACTTGATTATTGCGTAGCTATGTAATATACATTCACATATAGTGTTCCCGCTATATATATCTACAGGTTGTGTAATTATACTCGTAAGAAATTTATGTAGCCAAGGTATGCAAAGGGAATTAAAGTCTAAAACATGGTCGCCCTGAAATGGCTGGAATGAACTAAAATAAATTCGCTTCTAATTGGCTCCGGATTAAATTTACAAGGGAACTTTATCGTCTTTTTTACGCACCGTCATTCCTCTCATGGGTACAAAAAGCTTATTTAGTAAAATTTGATTACATTTAATTAATTATTTTAGCAATAATAACATTTATGTCACTTATTTACCTACGCAACGCAGAAATTTCGCGCATAGTGATCTTTCTTTTTTTAACTTTTTTGATTGCCATAAAACGCTCCATGAAAATTTTCTCACAAATTATTCCTCTGGCGACACCATAACATTCTGCCAAATCTCAAACCAAGATGTAAAAGCTAAGCTAAACGTAATATGATCTCAAATGTTTTGTGTAAATACTCCTGTGGAGTTAAAAACGTCTGGGTGAGGCAAAATAAGATCTCGAATTTACACCACCAAAATTATCTTTACCCCCGACATTCAAGGCAGGTGCGATGCCTCAAAACCTCAGAGCAAAACCAGTGGATTTGCTTAGTGCAAGTTCAAAAAATATAGGAAAAAACCCTGTCAGCTGAAGAACAAGCATTGCCGCCTTGTTTATAGAAACAATAAGACCTTTGTACAGTAAGTTAACATACATCAGTGCAAGCTTAAGTACAGAAGTTCACAAAGCATATCATACAGAAATTTCCAGATTTTCCTTTTCCGCTTCTCGGTCTCATTACATTTTTAGAACAACTCAACACAAAAGTGAATCTTCCATACTACAGTAATGCTCAAGTTTCTATAGTATTGTAGTAAAAGTAATGTAAAGTACGACAAAAATAAGATTGAGGAAACCGATAGTTCAAAAAATATGTTTTTACTTTGCTGGAACATCATGAAGAGTTTCCCCTTCGTCAGCGTCGTTCATACAAAAGAAAGCGTCTAAAATATATAATGCATGAATCGAGTATACCTATGTAATGTACATACATATGTATAACGTACATACATAAATACATTACCATCCTCGAGACAAAATCTATCGGATGACATGTACCATACCATGTTTTATCTCTAGTGAACATTATTCCAACAATGACATTCCCATTGACGATTCTTGTCGTAGTAGAAAAACTGCCCATACTACTGCTATACAGTAGAATAATACATACTATGAGGATCGTAATAATAAAAACAGTTTCCAATGGTCCCATTTAGATACTATAAACGTAAGCGTACGCAGGAGGCTGCAAGATGGGATTTGCATGGAGAAATCAACTTGAATTACTCTGTAGTATATGCATGGTACTCTATCCATTTATGCACATCAGAATTTGCATAGATATACACATTATCTTATACATGTTCCATACCTATACATGTACATAAGCTTAAAGGTAACTGCACAATATGGTAGCATTACATTTATAGATACTTGTGTAACACACAATGTCATTTCTATGTGAAACAACTGCTGCTTCTGTAATAGGAATGAAGTTGATTGAGCCAGGAAAACAATCACATGAAGCACCCGCGTAGGCGGAGGTGGACGTTGTACTTAAACCTGAACTTTACAAACTTATATCCATACGTATGAAGTTACATAGCAAAGCATAATACAGTCGTTAATGCATATAAAACTACTCTGCATGCATTGGTATGTATATCAAATCCATATCTTACGCAACCTTGTATAGCATATGTGCATATAGTACATATGACATATATTATAGTACAGCCTTATGTGTACTTAAGTAACAACCCACCACTGAGCATTTACACGGTCAATTGACGTCGTCCACTGTCGATGGACGGGAAGTAAGGACCCACGGTAGGGTTAAACAACTGGAAGATGCGGGGATGATGATGGAGGAGGGGAACAAGGAAATAGAATGGTTGCGGCGATCTATTTGTCTATAGTATAAATGACGACGGCCAAGTTTACCCATTTTATAAAACCAGACCAAAACCAAAAGCCTTCAAACGTATTTACCTTGGGAAGCAGAAAAGAAAACGGGATCTTATAAAAGAAAACTTATAAACCATATATGATATGTGTAGTGTAATAATTATGTATATCTTCCTTAAACCAAGATATCTACATACAGATAGATCCACACAATCTATATCTTTCTCCCGCACCTTTCATATTTCGTGTGCTTAAGTGAGTGTGTAAGTCCGGGATGCAGTGGCGGACCTATTTGTTTCTACGAATGTGTGTGTGTGTGTGTGTGGACGAACTTGATCACCGCTGTCTTATAATGACTACGGAAGTGTGTGTAGATGTAGACACTCCATGGGTGCTTGGCTAGTATTCCGAATCTTTACTTGCATACATGAGTGAACCATTGCTGAACACTTGCCAAAGCATGCAGGAATGAATTACCTTTAACGACATCAATTCAAATATAACGGCCCGGCCACTATCTTCACTCAAGCAATCAACTTCCTCCTTCCTGTGTTCAACAATCCTTCCAAAGCTTTGTTATATACACGAATGGGACTGTCCCTCTAGGAATTCAATCTCTTTGTTCAAATTTTCAAGTTTGCTTTCACCCATTTAAAATGCATGTAGGAATGCCAGCACGTAGTATTTGTATTATATTCTTAGTCTTAAAATGGAGTCGATATTGTGCGTGACTGTGTTAATATGGATTCATGGATTCTAATCTTATTCCTTGCATTTGCAATAGTATTTTAATGCTTGAAATATACATATAGCTATGCCTTCTCTAATTTACTCCTTTTATGCATAATCGAATTTACCGTTTATACATAATTACGTTTGCATCACTGAATAAGGCGCGTATTATTGATGATGAAGCATAAAATATTGTAAACAACAAATGAAAATTGCATTTTAAAGGAAACAAAGGACGGTGATAGAGCAACATTAAGTATCGATTTTGAGTGTATTTCTCGCCTTGTTTTCAATCCCGATTATGTTAGCAATACACAATAATTCATAGCCGAGCCAGCTATGTATATACATATAGTGTGAATAAATGCAGTGAAAGGTGGCTGTAACTGTACGATTCCAAAATATAAGAGTAGTATAAATGTAATATACCGTGCACAATTTAAGGCCTGGAAACACCTATAAATATTCCGAAGACATAAACGACAAGGTGTATATATAATGCACCGGAAAGGCATCGGATATTATTTGTTGGCAAGGTTTGTCAATCCTGTCAGCATCCCAAACAGAGAGTTTCCTGCTCTACTGGTTCTTCTTATTAGATGGAACTGACATCCGCCGGAGTTGTTTAAATGAAAGGAAAGATAATGCTACCGACAGAAAATTTATTGTGTATTTTTTACAAGAAAATACACATGAAATACTAAGATAAGAATTTTTATGAACTTTATATTTAGTAAGTATTAAATACTACTAATAATATTATATCAATTGTTTCTTCTAATTTTCAATATTTTATTATCCTATTGCTTTGCGAAGCTTTATTAAGCTCTCTCGACACAGTTTCTAGCATTAATAATAAGATATACGAGGGATGATCCGAGGAGAAATACACTTTAAAAGCACAAAACAACTAAATCTGGCGGCTTCCTATGTATACATTTTATGATTTCCTGATAAGATAAAATAGGAGCGTGCTATGAAATCGTGATGTCGCACTTGAGCACCTTTTGGACTTCTAACTATATTGTATCATGCAGCAGCTGTAACCTTTGGCCTTATGTGGTTCTTACTTGAAAATCCACAGAATCCGTGAATATAATTTTCAAAGCATTGCATATACACACGTTGATTATAAAGGATGAGACGACATAATATTTTAAAGTTTAAAAGGCAGATAATTTTTTAAATTCAAGGTTTAAAACTTTGCAACTTTTGACTTCTGACAAAAGTTGTAAAACTACTATCTAATTAATCTTTGTACACTCTAAACACAATTACATAGTTACATGAACTGCAATGTCACAAATTCCCTGCCTGCATTAATTACCCTTCAGTAACGCCTGAAGTTTAAGTACACGTCAGGATCCACTACCACGACACCACGACATTTTGTCATGGGGGCTGGCTTCCGCAGCATGAACAACTTCCACGAACTTTTAACAATGAGAGTGAAAGCTAGCTACGTTGCTACCTCCATACATATGAGCATTACACACATATGTATAAAGCAAATACTCCATTTATGCGTAAGAGTGGTAAATCCACTCACAAATTTCAGTTGACATTACCAGTCCAACATGGCTTGAGGAACTACTAGTACACTATACATATAATGAATCCAGTAATGCATTTGACTTTCTACGCCGCTGTTTTTATATATAAACTTCCATGTGGAAAGTCAAGGAGAGAGGCACAACTTTTTAGAAGTTAACTCACGCTCCCGCTCCCATTTTCTACAACCAGTGTACATTCATATATGTAGTTTTGGATATATTATATTGCGTAGGATTTCCCACGTCTCAAACAACCACATACAAAACCAGGAAAAGAAATTCTTTTGTACAGGGAAAGCTCTTATTTTTGATTTGCACGTGTGATGTTTACATATAAATTTTCAAGGTGTTGGAACATTCCTGGAATCGTCTTTACATGTTTTTTATACAGTCGTTGCTAAATTTACGACTTCTCAGGATCTTCAATTCTGACATTCCTCGTACACTTTTGTACATATTGTTTACAGTAAACGCCGGTCTGTTGATCTTGACGTTTAAGGACTCTTTTTGTGATACATTAGTATTATTACATTGCAATGGCATTGTGCGTAATACAAGCTACGAGATTTCCCCTATTTTTAATTCTGTTAGGGTTTGCTTAACACATTGTTAGAATCTACATAGGTATGTTCAATCTACTTAAATTTTCATCTTGCAAATCTTCAGTCGTCTCGAGTCGTTTACTCATATAAAAAACTCTTGAATTTCGTTTACAAGTATTTTCGCCTTTGAGTATTGCGTTTACCATCCTCTTCTTCAACATTGTACCCATGCCGTGCGTTCAATTCTATTTTTGCAATGTATCTCTCAATAATAAAACTTTTGCTTTGACATGCTTTGCTCCTGCAGTGCTTTTACGCAGTATTGCTATATACTTTATAATACAAAGGTATACAATAAGGTACAAACCGGGTAGTTTGTCAATGACGACGTTTTATATGTGAGGACAGTTGGAAATAAGTTCGCCAGCCTATAAATCCTGCCGTATGCCGAAGACCGGAAAGAGCGGGGAAGTGCGGTCCAAAGTTATTGATATTTATTGGCCCTTTTTGCTTTTCTCTCCTCTATGCTTTTAATACTTAATGGAAATATAATTTTTTTATGTTGTACAGTACCTCCACTGTTACTAGTACTATACTGAACTACTGCTGATGCTTCTGCTACCATACTGTTAAGTGTAGCTATAGCGCCCAAATACTAAAACTCACTTATACGCATTGTGATCCCTGATTCTCACATTTAAAACTAATGTCCCTGTTTTCAAATATAAATGTCAAGTTTGCGGCCGGAGGGAATTACTGAGATTGTTTCTTTTACTTACAAGGCAGTAAAATAGTTAATACATAATATGCACTTTACCCGAAGCTTCATAAGTTTGCACTTCTGAGTTCCAATCCAACACTGAGCTTCCTATCCCATAACTAGTGAGCTTCCAAAGTTTGAGCTTCCCATAGTGAGCATCATCAGAAGCTTTTCAGTGAGCTTCATATATTCTTATGCACTTTACTTTGAAACGTTACATACGGAGCTTATATTGAGTTCCATACATAATATGCACTTTACATTATGAGCTCCGTAAACCTGCACTTCCGATGTAGTAAGTTCCATATATTAAATGCAGTATTGAAAACTTCAACCCCGTACTTTCCAGCATCCCAGAAGTAGGTGAGTTACATACTAAAAACCCTACGTGTGACAAGTTCTGACGATGAGAGGTGAAATGTTGCGTACTTTCTATTTCGACTAGGTATCTGTATCTATAGATATACGGCTGATATAAAAACCCGTATACGTCTCCACTCTCCTGTCGGCATTGAATAGAAGTAAGAAGTTGATGATGGCCTCTGGAGACCCATAACGATGAAATAATGGTTTGTCTTTTAGGCTTCCACGCATTGTGATGCATATGAAAAAGTTATACAAAACATTATATAAATACTATAAGTATACGTTTGTAGCATAAGTCGGAATTTCATGCATAGAGACAGCCCTGTGCAAGCACAATACTACATGTCCTTCACTTTTCACAATATTACAATTTAACTTTTATCACTCTGTTGAATCAGAAAAAGTTTCATCCTCCCCAACAACAAAATTTCTCTGATGGTTTACGGGAGATGAAAGCTCCTCCACCGTATGTTGTTACATATTCATACTTACCACAGTATTTTCTATATATTTCAACATTATTGTTATGTACACATTATTTATAAAGAATGCATTTAGATACATACTTAAATATATAAGTATACCTAAAACTTGTATACCTATACTTATGTAAGATTTTGCTTTTGGCGGAAAAGATGATTGTGTAGAAAATGTATGTTATTACTTGTTGTTGGGTGTGCCTTCTCTTGCTCATCCTTGTATGTTATTGTTGGTGGAGCCTCGAAGGAATTCACCAACTGTATCATGATGGTTCCTCATCATCATAATAATCATCATCTTTTTCTGCTCCTTCTTCACACAAACACACTAGACATCATAATTCCTTTTGGATACAAGGAAGCTCCTTTCTCTCTACGAAAACCTCTTTTTGGTATCAAGGCTCCGTGTAATGAACAAAGCTATGTGAAGGAGATAAATATAAACAACAATGCATATACACATATCTATGTATATAATATGTTTGGCTTTCTCCAAGAATTACAGCTTCCGCGAGATAAATACTGTGACATATTGTATGTGTTTCACGATTTCACTCCTACGCTCATCCTCCGAACACTGTTTAGAAATGTGAAACTTCCTCTAGTTGTAAGAAATGAGTATTATGTGTTGCTGCCTTAAATTTTAGATCCCCTTTTGTTCACTCCGTTTTTTATTACTCACAACAACACCATATAATAATACCCTCTATAGAAGTAACGCAAGTGTACTCCAACCAAGGTCTCCATTACTCCTCACAGATTAAGGCTCATCTATCATTTGGGTGGAGGGGGAGGTTTAGCTGGTGATGAAGGGTTAGGAAAATAATTATATATAGCAGGAGATAAATCTAATTATTTAATAAGTTATATATGCCATAATTTAATTTAATGGGTGGAATTTATGTAGGTATTAATAAACTAAGATTTACAAATTAATTACGGATGCAGTACATAATAGTAAATGAATTCAAATATTAAATTATATACATACAGAATACAAAATTATAGTAAATTCGAAATAAAATAAAATATTTCACAAATTAATAATAAGAAGAACGAAGAACCCATTAAAGTGTCTACCATCAACTATTAAAATTTAATGCCGGTGTGGTGTTTTAAAATTGGCATAAGAAAATCAAAATTAATAAAAAGGCTATATATAATCCTTCCAAAAATTAAACATAGTAAAAAATACTAATGTAAAATAAATTACACGAAAAGAATCCTTTACACTGTTGGAGCGTAATTTGCCGAGTCATTTCGGGGGAAATACTGCCCAACATAATGCAAACTCAAAGCAGAAGATCGACAAGTGTAATAACATATATTATATTCTATAGTAAAGCCCTGAAGGAGAGAAAAAGAGAGATAGTAGAGAGAGAGCTGCGAGGAGAGCGCAAAGGGACTTTTTGGGAGTCTATGAGATGGAAGAAATGCACTTGATATAAAACAAGTCTTTTGGCTCCTGTCTCCCTTTTCTAAAATAAAACGACGACAAAAGCCCGCTGCTATATTATATAACACTGTAGACTATATAAATATACAGCAACGAGATAAAACATGGGCGCAAATGACACTGTAACACATACAGGCCTACAGGGTGTACATAAGGATTGCATGTGTTGTTAAAGCAATAGGCTTCTTTATTCGCTTAAAATAAAGCTTATATTTATAAATATTTATGTATACGTACATAATTTTTAGACTACAATATTAAGAAGAATCTCATAATCATTTATCATATAGAAATTGTTCCGTGGCTGCAGTCTAATACATAATGTGAATTTCTATATCTAGGAATATGTAAGTATAGAAGCGTCATAAACTAATATATAGATACTCCAATTTCTGTATGTATGTATATTTCCTGTATAGATATCGCTATGTACGTATTTCAAATGTATTTTTATGCGACACACTATTTTCGCTTTCCACACAAAATTTTCTTAGGCTTGTCTATATATATTATTTGCTATTTCCTGTACACGCTCAAGCTTAAAAACCTCGTTAAACTATACGCAATAATAAGTTTATTCTTATGATTTTCCTTGTACAGACACATACATAACAGACAAATAACAATATATCCACAAGATCCTTAGAACTTGATGTTTACAAAATGCTCCGCGCCTTATTACTTCGCACACGTAGGTACATACCAAAAACACATTCACACAGTTTTGAACTTTTAGTTTTTTTTTGAAGGAAAGGAATATTTGCTACAAATGTCCTTTTTCCTCACAGACAATAAATGCTCCCTCGTCCTGCTATTTCGTACTTGTGTAAAGTATGTACTTCCCCGTATGTAATTACTACTTTGTTGTGAATTTGTACTATATATGCTCAAATAATAATGTATACTCAGACATCTGTACATTGTGTATTTATAGTACATTGCCCCTCAAAATGTATGTTAACTGCATGGAAACAAATAAAGTTTTGCACTAACTGCATGCATAATTCCTGAATTTATTTGCAAATATTTCTTAGTTGTGGCTTGACCTTTTTCCGTAGAATGTTGTCCTTTTATATGTGTGGAATTTTATGGATTTATTTTGGAATGCGAAAGACTATCCAAGGTAATATTGTTCTTATATGTCCGTAAGTATTGCTATATATCCACAAACTCCATGCCATAATGCAATCCAGATCTTGATAATGATTTTTATGTATAAAGAAAAAACCTATTATGTATACATAGAAGTTATAAGCTCGGCGAAAAATGGCTTCAAAGAATGTTGTTGTTTTGTTATTTGTTAAAAACCCTTGTCTGCCCGACTCCAATAATAACATAACAGGGTGAAATAGAAACAAGTGAGGCAAACGATACTTCAGAATGTGATGCAAGAAGCAAGAGTTAAAACGAAAGAGCGAACGTAATATGAAGAGTCAGGGGCATTTTTCATATTACCTATGCATATATTCAGTATATTGTATCTATATATATAATTATATAGTATGCATATGCTGTGCATGTTATTGTGTACACGTAAATACAATATAGCGCAGATATTCTCAAAAGTCGACAAATTATGGCGACTATCCAGTCAACTACAGTTTACACTATGTCTAGGATTTATGTACTCTATGTTTTAAGATATGCTGAAGCATCAAATGGAAATTGTAATATAACAGTAAAAATATATTTTTTGAGTAATGTGCAGTACACAATATTTAGCATCTGCAACAGCAGCGGGAAATGTAGAATTCGTTGAATATAAATCATAAACAAAAGATAGCTGTAATATAGCAAAAACACATACTTTGTCAACAAATAATATAGAAATATGCATTTTTTTAAATGCATATGTACAAAATGCTACATATTCTACTATGAATCACCCCAGAACATTACTAATTTTATATATTTTTGTCCTACATTATTGCCAATGTTTATATATGAAGTAGTACATAAAATGTTTCAAACTTTTAGTTTTTACTACAATTCCATTGCATATTCCAACCAACAGTTTCATTGTCGAAAAATATGACACAAGGACAAACTTGTGCGTATCAAACACACACCAAGGGTTTTTGCGTATTGCCATTTCTTTTATTCACTTTTTTGTAGAAGTTATTTGTATTTTTCGTTTTATTGTAAAATTTTTTGCTGAAAAAAAGATACAAAGATATACATATAATTTTATTTTCGCCTCTAGATGAGTACCGAAGGCACGAACTACATAGCTCACGCAGTCTGATGATGAAGTTCATTCTTACGGCGCCTCCTTGTTGTTACACCACAAACGCTACATGTACAAATATAATATAGTTATATGCGAGTTGATTTAAGCTAGTGGAAAAGATAGATAATCAAGCAATTTTTCCTTCCCCAATATAATTTCCTCTTTCGTTTCCTCTTTTTTCCAAACACTTCATTGACTGACAAATCCCTAAAGCCACAAAGCAGGCCGCCTGGTTTTTTCTTCGGGAATAAACTCAAAAATTCAAGTTGATAGAATGGTAACAATCTTGACGTCAATAAAGCCAACGTGTTCTGATTCTCTATGATATTATATTTTTGACCTTATTTTCCAGAACACAAAGGGTGGAAACATACGAGGAAGAAATGCATTGTAAGCTTATACACATAGGTATATACTTACATATACCTTATGTATATTGTAAAAATACGCAAGATTAGTATTGCGTACAGGTTTTTGCAGTGCAAATAATATACAAAAGTGGAGTCCTTCTGGTGAACAACAAGGTTAACAAATATTACATGCAGTATATTTCCACATATACATAGAAGTATCTATGTTTGTGAGAGTACATTGTAGGAAGTTCACTACGAAGAGGAAAGTCGGCGAGGACGACAGGCGCATCTTTTATACGTATAACAAATAAGCAGATAGTGTTTATCCTTTTTACTTCATGTTTGTTCGCTTGTCACAGAAAGAAGGACGAAGGGAAGCACGAGAACATGGAGGAGCACGGGAGGAAGTAAAAAGGAAAAGGAATTCCATGGATAATGGCACATCGGAATGGTAAGGAGAAGTACGTATGTGGTAGTGGAAGAAAGGGTTGAGGGAGAGAATGTCAATGAAAATCTTTACTGTGGAGCTAGTGGAGACATACTTTTTATATACACAGGGAAAGTAATAAGGACGGGGTAGGTCGACACTAAAATTAGGAACAAGTACTGTTTGTAAACCTTACGCATACATGTCCATACTTCATTTTACATATATATGTGCATAAACCTGCGAACGAATACTTGCTCGCGTGTTCAAAACTGCATGTCAATATGTACAGGAATATGAACCATCAGCTATAGTTCAAGCTTTCAAAAGATGTTTATACTTACGAATCTATATATGGCCATGTTCAAGAGAATGAAAACTTCCATATCTGAGATGAGAGTACAACAAGGATAAAACCAAGGGGATGAAAGTATTTCCCTTTACGAGCATCACATAGATCCAGGAAAATACTGAGATTTTTGTGAGTACAAGCCATTTCTCGATTTGGGCTGGCAGGGAACAAGCCAAGGATCAAGTCCTTTGCTTCTACTTCGCGAACTTGTATGATTTATCGAGCTTTCTTTACTGACGCACTTAACATAACTGGCTGCTTGTGATACACTAATACATATGTATATGTAGCATACTTGTAGGTGCGTGATAGAAACTAAATATATCAAGTTTTTTGCAAACTATAACTGATCAAGGGGTGTAAGTATTAAAGCGCTTCCATAACACAATCCAAAATGTTCCCGTTCCAGAACATAACCCAATAATTAATTTCAGTTATAGTAATTAACACAAGTTTCAATAAGTTTTCTAAAATGAATTCTGTAGTCGAATGAATTTTTCCTTCTTATTATTCTAGAACTCCTTCGATGTTTCAAACATCCGCAGATACTGCTAAAAACCTAAACTGCTAAAAACCGTAACCTAAGCATTCCGAGAATCTGTGGATTCAACTCTGCATATTTTCGTATAAGAACAGATTCATGCTGGTTGCAATATAGAAAAATCTTTTGATAGGATTATCACCCCGGTATGGACTGCGGAGGAATGTATACCTGTTTTAAAGGAAATTAGTTCGATTTCTACAATGGCAGAATTACCATGACTATATAGGTACATCTAATATAAGAAAGGATAGTCAATATGAAATTCTACACTATGCAAAATGTAATAATGGATGAAAACATGTATGTGTAAATATGTGGAATGTATACGGGAAGCCGTATCTGTTACAAGAATTAATTGGTTTTTGTGTAAGCAATGCGGCCCAAATTTGTTCCATCTCGCTTGCAAGCAACTTAGCAAAAATGTTTTTGCGGTTGGAGCCTAGGTATGAACATACATATAATTATTACAGACACTCAGATTCTTATAACGATGTCAGATTGGATTTTATACAACTAATTATTATCATTCCTCATCATACTGTAATCACATTAATGCTGATAGTCATAACATCAATCAACTATAGCCGTTGTTATTTGTAGGTAATATGACTCTCATATGAGTTTTGTTATTACCAAAAATCGATGTTCTATTCCTCAGAGTTCAGATTCCGTGTACAAGCTCAGCTCCCCATAAGTTAAAATTCATTTTATCTAATTTTTGATTAGAGCTTTCCATTTGAAATGTCTTTCGTAACAACTTCTTTTTAAATTCGTACTCAATTTGTTTGTCTCAAATATTTGTTCAAGTAAAATGTTTTTTAAATTTGTGCTCGAGTTAATTTAGGTTTCAATTTCTACGCATTTCAGCCAAGAATTTGTTAAACTTAATCGTACAAAAGCTTGCCTGAATTTTCATCACAAATATATAGCTTTTATGATCGACCCTATAATATAGCGTAAAGGAAACCCTCTGGAGAACATCTCGAAAACAATTCAATCAGAGAGGCGTCAAGCCTTGAACTATATAATACGGAGAATAAAGGACAGAGAAGCCCCGAGAGATATTATTATTCAAAAGAATATACTGGAGAAGAGTCAGCTGAGATCCGCCAAGACTTTGATCATGAGGAATGTTCACCCTCATCGGTAATTTTACTCCAAAAAGAGCTAGACAAAGCGTGAGAGGTACATGAGTTGGAGAAAATTATGAGCAAGAAAGAGATCGAGATTAATATATTTTACATCCTTTCCTTTTCTCCTTCCACCAAAATCTCTTTAAAAAGTTGTTCCAACTACACAGAAAACTCATTAAGTCATCGGGACACGTATGATTAAACTATTATTTTATCATCCACATATTTATACACAGCTACATATATAGATAGACATACCCACAGGAGAATCGAGGCAATATGTGTGTCATATTCCCATTCATTAATAATGATCCAAAGATACGCTTTTGAGTATCTCCGCCTATCTTTAGCTATATCTGACGTTGATTTAGCTTTAATGGTGTTCAATTTCTGGATTTTTGTCGACATTACAAAATCCCTGGGTTGTTTCTATGCATGAACTCCGTCTGTGTTAAAAATGAAGTCGAAACGTAGATGATACGAATTTAATATGATTTTCTTTTTTGCATTACAAAAGTGCATGCGCTATATTTATACAATTCTACAATCATAAAATTATTTCAAATTTCAACGCTTGTATAACATAAATGCTATTTATAAGCATAAAAATAAAGCGTTGTAGTATAGGAAATATATACATATAATTAAATTGTACATATATTTTTACTGAATGTTGAAAGCGAAATCGGCCAGCGTTGCTAAAAACCAGCACAATCTAAGGCATCTTCAATTTTAATATGTAAAAACAGGTAATATAAATTCAGCTAGAATGAGGCAGATTGTGGAATTTTGCAACGCGGCCGATTTACACACAACGAAAAAAAGGTTAAAAAGAGAAATACACAGGCTGGGAACGTGTGAGTTTGGACTGTAAATGGGCGAGAAAGCCGAAGAAGACATCCGTTTGAAAAATATGAGATAAGGGAAATATAGGATAAGGAGATAGGTTCATAATGATGTCTAGTGTGTTCAGAAAGAAAAAGAAGAAGATCCGAATCATGTTAGAACAAGTCTAGCTGTCGTTTCCATTTTATAAGGAAAATATATTTACATATGCATATATATACGAGAGATTATATTATCTTTCACATCCTTCTTCCTAGTAAATAACGATTCCTTTTTACAGAGAAAAATCCTTATATATATCCCGCATTTTTATACTTACTTACTCCTACACAGCTCACATGAATTGTTACACTGATACTACATGCGGAAAGAAAAGTTTTAATCTCATCTTGCCATCTATTCACATTTCATGTCTTTTATTATGGAACAGTTCTTTTAATGTATGTAGGTCCAAGCAGCAGTATATTTTTTTTTGCTTTTTTCACCACGTAAGGAAATAAGTATCCAAGGGGTGACTGTACGTTAAAAAAACTATATTTAAATGTATATACCTAGATAGGTACGTACATTTATATGTAATATTAGAAGACATATTATGTTACGCTATACATACGTCCACCCTTTAAAAATGTATTATTTACTGTAAAAAGGCAGGAGTGTAAGAACGTAAAAAGTGACTTAACGTATATCCACACTTGCATAATAATAGTATAGGAAATAATGTGTGTATATAGGATTGTAAGCAGAAGTATATAGGGACGTCTCTATTTAAGACAGTCTCATAATGCACAAGAGAGGAAGAAGAAACCCACCAAGTTTTATCAATCCAGCCAATTTATTACCATATTCGGATATAAAACTCCCTGGAATGGGCAGGAAAGTACGAGCGAGCGGTTAGGTCACCCTGATTTTCTCTTCCTATTTTTCCTTTTTAACTATATACAGTAAAAGAATATTCCCTTTCACACACAAGTTTAACTATAATAATACAATTTCTTGTAGATATAAGGACGACCTTTTTCTTTACTTTTTATAGGAATTATTTCTTATATATAGATACTACATATTATATGTAATTATACTATGTATTTTCTATTCTACCATACTACTAAACTACCACGATCTGAGGAGTTGAGAACCCAATGAAAAGTTTTTCTAACTCCTGTAGATACATATGCGGTAGATATCTCCAGGGCACATCTATATTAGCTTATTAAGATCAGACGTGGATGGGAATCCTTTAAATACTGTAGCAATAATGGATAGCTCTTTTCACCGGTGTGTAATAAGCTCTAACTATGCTATATATACATATATGTAGTTTTTACGTCTGTTGGACAGATAGTCGGATAATCGGATCTGGATAATAAACCCCTTTTTAATACTTTTATCATTGTATTACAACAGAAGTTATGTACATTCGGATAGAGATTACAATGATGATCAACAGCTACTTTCGGGTTGGTTTATTATACTTGTTTTGGTAGTAGCTAGTAGCTATATTAGGACAGTAGCATGTGTATACCATTACAATATTAACATGTGTAAAAAGTAGCATCAAAAGTGAGTATACGAGCAGCATTAAACCACCCTCCTTGAATGTATTTTACGCGATACGATGCAATTCTTGACCCCACAAACCAGAAGTAAACAACGAAAATATGTCGTTCTCTCTCTCTCTTTTGGCCACCTTACAAGTTACACGGGTATATTGTAGCTTTCCGTATAGAGACTAATAAGTTACCAAATACTTTGTACGTATACAATTAGTTCTATATAGATACAATAGCATAATAAGATTAATTACTAAAATGGCGATAGAGCCAAATGTTTACGCATAATTAGCTCAGAATTGTCACGAGATTGAGATTTACATGGTCAAAACCCATGCATGCTCTAATTACGCAGTGTTAGTAGCCTTTACGGGAGATTTCAGTGTGCAAAAGTTCAATATATAAAGTGTTGAGGAGTTGCAGTGTCATCACTTTCAGGATCAGTAGTTATATGCAATTTTAATGTTAATAGGGGCGTCCAGGACAGACGTTGGGGATGTATAAAGAGAAACAAAAAGCATTAAATTCAATATAAAACAATGGTGTGCTATTAATGCGCAATTCATAATTGTTGTTAAATGCCAACAAAAAATCATATTATTAGTAGATAAATGAAGATTGTATATATGCACGTCCACGCCAAATATTTTAATTGTGAGTAGTAGTTACTACAAAGTTGTCGCCAAGTATGAAGCAATTAAGAATGAATGCTCTTATATGTAATTATTAGTTCATGCCAGAATTTAAAGTAATGTGCAAACTTTTGTTAGCGACTTTTACTGTAGTGTATATGCAAATGTTATTTTGAGAAATAAGTTTCTTACCGATTTTGACGGTCTCGGGCAGGGCGGGTGCGTTCCTTATGCACAAGCACATCAGAATCGCCAGCTGCAGGACTAAGGAGACCTTAAGCTTGATTTTGTTCATCATTTTAAAGTATAGAGTTTTAAAGGTTACGACTAAGGGTGACGGGAAGGTAAAACCTTTTATTTAAAGAATCATTGAGAGTTTAGCTCTTGTGCTATATTGCATACACAATATTAAATTTAATGAAATCACTGAATAGTAACAATGTTCACAACCTTAAATGAATCACATAATAATTGTTTACATTAACAACACTAAGTTATTTAACTCTCACATTTAAAACTTTCTAACAGTTTGCTCTGTAATAAGGGGTTAGGATTCAAAAGACTCGTTCGGGAAATTACTATTCAACTTTGTTTCAAAAATAATTCTTGCAACTAAAAGTTCTATGTCACTTTTTCTGTCTTCGTGTTGTTCAATTTGTGAAAAGCGAAGGGTTTTGAAAAGAGACAACGTCCCGAGACTAATTTGTACTATTTGGAAATGTCGGCTACAATACTAGAAATTAGTTTCATTGTCAACAAGTTTGTATTGCACTATGTTGGGAGACTTTTAGAGAGAAGGAGAAATAAGTTTATGGGACACTTTTCACCCCAAGGATGAGTGAGTTAGTTGAAAAGTCTCACATGGAAATTATTTTATCGCACTCACTGTATCTTCACAGACTTGACTGTAGAGCGAGTCTTTTCCTGGTAAAAAGACAGTTTGAGGATGATATAAATATGTTCAAGTTTTAAGGTTAAACTACTATGTAATGATGTGATAATGTTGGGTTTTTGCGTTTTTGTACTTACTTTTCCATGCACATGTGGGGTTTCTATGGTTAGGTCGAATAAAGTTTAATAGTAAAATACACACATTTGTGGCAAACACACACACAGGCGGCTACAGGATGACGATAGTAAGTTCATCCGCTGATGCTCCTTTTTCCTTCAGCCCTGTCCTTTCAATTGCGGCACGAATCATGAGGGCAGAAGAGAATTGCAGTAGATTGTATACAAGCTTCGTGGTTACGCGGATGTGTGACCTGTGATGAGTTGAAACATGTGTAGATATTTATAGTAGTTGAATTTATAGCGTTAGTTGATCTATTATGTTATACTTGAATATCGAATATAATACAGTAGTCCTGAACCTTAATGCAGTATTCAAGTTGTGAATCTAATAGCTCCGTGTGGCTTGGTTGACGACGTGCAAATGCTAAAGAGATATACAAACACCTATGGATGAGCAATCCGTGACTCCCGGCTCCCCGAACCAACTGACACTGTGTGAGGAAATTCGCCTACTTCCCGACTATATCAAGTTGACACACAGCTAGGGAATTGTGGTCCACGGCCAGCAGTGGAAGCAGTTGAGCAACAGCAGGACTAACACATACACCGCGAGATCAGCAGTAGCAGCAGTATGGGAACCTCATCGACAACATCCCCTTAGCTAGTATAATATGTGCTTTCGGCTCTTGTCTACTCTTCAGGCTTTGCACATCACATCCATACACAGCAGAGCTTCATCCCAATCCGAATCGCCATACCCTCTGCTCTACCAAATACATGGTACATTGGAACCTGCAAAAGAGAAGAAAGATGCATCAGGATTGAGTTTGTTGGAAAGTAAAGCGAGTTTAACTCAAACCGATCCGAATACTATTACGTGTATTTTTAGCATTCATCTCATCATCTTTACCCTTCTCGGATGAGAGCGTTGTGATGCTGTACGAGAAACTTTTTATACGTGATCGGCTCATCTCCTCTCAAGCAACTCCACATACATAGGATGTTTCCAATAATATTATACAGCATTTCTGTACTCCAACATCTCTGTTCTCTCATCGTCGTCATCGTCAAATTGTAACAGTGGCACTACCACCACCACCATCACCCGCAGCAGCTGCGGTTTCCAAGAAAAATACAGGACAGGAACTGCGAATTAATGAATCAAATCGATCATATGTAAGAGACGCACTAGTTTGCCAAATTCATTTGAATCCATTATTTTCCAGGCCACAGGATCCACCAGCAGTGTCTTCGCAACTGCGGTTCCTGGATAAATTCAGCATTCAATAAAGTTATGTAGTCAAAAGCAAAATGTTTGTGCCAATTACCTTCAATATATTCTGCAGCTGGATGACTTCGAAACTTCTTCCTCTCGAATCTCGACACCAGTCAACTCCAGTGTCTTCCTAATTTACTAGACGGTTATTTGTTATTTCTACATAGAAACAACGCCGTTCAGGAATTTCAGTTGAAAAGATTTTAATTAAAGAATATGTATTAATAATTCAACATATCATTGTGGAATCCTAAAATAAAAATCACGCTATTAATATTACAAATAAACAATTAATTATATATAGGAAATTTTTATTGCTAAATACATGATATTCTAACTTGCGTCATTCTTGCTTAAAAACTGACTATATATAGGAATGTTATTAATAATTAAACTATTATGCTCATAAAGTATTTTAGTACATTATAAAGTTAGGAAAGCGGCGATGATAATAAAAAATGCTTGTGTATTTTGAAAGGAAAAAAAATAGCAGAGAAAAACAAGCAATAACCCAAACCAAAAGTCTGTACAATGTGACCACAACTGTCTGCGATGGCAGGGGAAGAAGAAATTAGGGATTTTAAAAGTGAAGACAGGAGAGACGACAAAAGTAAGACTATAAACGTGAAGTCAATTAATTAGAAAAACCAAAAAGTCCCATTTCGAGGCAAGGCAATTGGAAGGAAAGCACGTGCCTAATTAGCTTGCAAGGATGAAACGAAGGGGCTTGACAACAATAAACTTTAATTGAAATGCTCTGTCGTTGTCGTTCCCCCATCACACCCGTTTGATTATAGACATACATATGAGGACCCTTTTCTTTCCCACAAAAGGTTGTTCCTCTTCAGCTTTAGACTTTCTCTATTGGGGAAACGTTGCTAAATCTAAGAATTTTCAGTTGCTTTCGATAACTTTGCATGCAACGATGCAACGTAAATTTTAAGCAAGGCTCTCAGACATTTTCACAAAACTCAATATTACCAGGCGGCCGACTCCAAAAACATGTTCACATGTTGTTTAAACAATATTTTCATCTGTCATAACTTTAGTACAACATACCCAGACAAAAGGTTGAAAAAAATCTGTAACAATAACAAGTATTTTTACATATAAAATAAATATTTATACTGCCAAATTTGTGCATTCCAAGTAATCCTCCAGGCAAATTTCAAAATAATTTTGTAGGCAAGTTACAAGCCCTAAAGAACATTTTCAGACCATGTATATTCAAAACAATTCTCCAGACTAGTTTGTAAATCCAAATAATTCCCAAGCAAATTTCTATATCAACCCAAAATAATTCCCCAGGCAACTGTCTACCAACCCGAAATTCTCCATGCAAGTTTCCATCAGCTCGGAATGCTTATTTAAAGCAACCATTCGTAAACAGAAAAACCTGCCTCAATGAGAATCTGGTTTGTGTTTATTAGCAACGACATTGCATCATATAGTTTTGAGCGATACATAGACACATACATACCTATGTGAGATATATAGGAATGGATTGTCTAAAAGTTCTTCATCATTACTATTACTACATATACTAAAACCCCAATCCTTACACAGCTGTATAACAGAAAAGCAGCCTGTCTAGTCTAGAGCAAGTGCATAATACTGTAAAAATCAACAATGATTCGAAATCTGGCAATTATTAAAATTTCCTTGATTCCCTCCATCCCAACAGGATAGAGGCGGTCAGGATAGTTTTTAATGCCTGGCGTAAATTCCATTTCACAGGTTCTCCGTATACAAAACTTTTTCATTTCATATATTGAACGCTCTATATGTATGTATGTTTTACATGCACAAATATTTGCAGCGTCCATTATTGCACACATAGCTTCTCCAGAAATCTGCACTTTCAACTTTAGGGTTCATCACAAATTAGGGATTGTAATGGAATGAACTCCGTATTTAAAAATAAGAAAAATTTAAATTAGTTGGTGAGATTATTTATTTACCAATAGTTATATTAATTCTTATATTACATCTGGATATGTTAAAAGGTAATATAATAATAATCATTAAACTATATGGTATATTATATTATTTACCAATGAATGCATACCATTGTGTCGACAGTTACCCCAGCATTATTATTGATCGATCCCCCTTCTTCATTATTGTCTTTAGTCAGTCTTTATACATATGTATTTTTAACGATGTCAGCATCTACGATAGTAAACAAAATGCACAGATGAATTAACTTGAACTAAAAGTGTACATATAAGTATAAAAATCCTCCACTACATAGATTTTACATATAGGACATTTTTATCCTGCAAACTTTGTTTTCTGTCAAAATGGAATTTTATCGCGTCCCTGTAACAACAAGTACGTCCGCTGAAAGTTTATTAAATGGAAATATTGATTTTGAGCTCCTAATAACCATTTAAAGTAAGCCAGTTGTAAGTATGTATCATTCCTACATTATAGATACCACTATACGTTGTTAACTAACTATAAGCTTATATCCAATTCTATTTGCCAATACATTTAGTTTTGCACTTACATTACAAAATCTATCAAAAATATGTTTTATAAACGAATAACCTTCACAACTCTTGCTTGTTGAAACTTGGAAACATAAGATTAATAAATAACTACCTATGTGTAATATTTACCATATAGATTATATATCTACGTAGATTATACCTATATATACTATACTAGTAATATTTTTATGAGTTAGTACCATAAAAAAGAGCTCCGTCTGTATGCAGCACAAGTATATACTTAATAGGGATGTAATTCTACATGTAAATCTAGATCTGGGAACACGAAGAGCAGTTTGATAGGAATGTGATGAAGGGAATTAAGTCAACCCGCAGGATTAAATTACCCTTTGGGTAGTAAACTATGCACTACAGCCTACATATAGCAGGGAACTTCGAAATCCAACTTTGAAGGTTTTCATCGTTGTCTAATAAGACTATATAAACAATTGTGAACTTTGTAATATACATACAATTTATATGTATATATATCAGAATGTTGGATTGAGCATATGAATTACATATCTATCGTATATAATGCATGTGCTTTCTGTATAATATTAGGAAATTATATAAAAGAAGATGCAATTTATGCTCGAATGATGTAAGAACGGACGGAGAAAGTATATATTTAGGATGAGGAGAGCCAAGGAGAATGTGAAATGAAACAGAATTACGGCTTAAAGTTATGCCATCAAGAAGATTGGATATTTTAGCTCAAGGTCGAAAATTAGACTGACTCAGTTATCTCTTCTCCTACTCAAGGGGAATAATGGGGTAAATACTGTCATTGGAATTCAGCACATTCTTTTTAATGTTTTTACTCATCAAATCCTATCTCTCCCTCTGATTCTTTTGTGTACGCTAACCATTCTATCTATACTTAGAGCTTATGTAGTAATAGTATTATAGTGATGTTTTTCATTTCCAGAATACTAAAAAGAATGATTCAACTATTATAATTGCACTCTCTTGAAGATTGCAGGTGCCAGAAAATCAGAGTGTCTTGAGGTTTTTAAGATAGCGACAGCGATTTGGCAGAAATTAAATAATTAAATAAATTTTCCAAGCAGTGGGCACTTTTTTAGTTTTTTGTACTTCAGTAGCTTTGAATTTGGGTTTCTAGCGTATATATATACGTTTAGTGTATTTATTTTTATTGTATGTGCATATTGTAGTTGCCTAAAATATGTGAAAATTCAAATGTTCAGCCATCTTAGTATCAGGACATCGATTTTTCTATTTTTATGAACTTAAACTGGACCAAACAATTTACCTGTTATGGAAAAAATACTCCTTTGTTATGCTAGTCCGGCAAAGCCCCTAGATCATCAAGTATGTGCTTCATTTAATCACGTAAGTATATGTACATATAAATGCGGTTGATTCAAGCAAAAAAGGTTTTATTACATATCAGCTTAGCTTCTTTTTTCAACACCGGAAGACTTCTAAGGATCATAAATTGAATTTTTCACATAATTTTAAATGTTATTGGAAAAGTTTACCGATTGAAATCCCAATGTGTTAGTATAAATACGGAAAAATGTTTGCTATAGGTATACATATATAGTACCCTTCAATAATTTTAACATTGAATGGCAAATCCGTCGTCTAGGATCCTTAAGTTTCTCATCCTCTCAGCCACAGTTATTTTTCACACACGTACATATAGCTGGACTGACTGTTTGAATTTTTATTTCATCCCTGTGTGCAACTTTTATTGCTATATGTGTGTGATAGCATTTGAACCGTTTTTGCGGGGGCTGTTTGGGAATAATCCTTATCTTATATGTACGGATGTATGAATGTGAGTATGCATATAGTGTGTACCTGATGAGAAAACAGTCATTTGGGTCTAAATGCAATGTCGTTTTATTTCCTCGCAGGAGATTCTATATTTATATAGTAAATTTGAATAGAAACGTAGAGGAGAGAATGTAATTCAACGGACGGGAAATGTGATAACCTCCCTTTGCAATATTCTTTTTCAAGTAATTTAATCAAGTTGCGAATCAAAAACGTGTGTAAAATCTCCCAAAAGACGCACTTGGACAACTTGGTGGAATATGTGGGGAAAGGAGGAGAAAGACGAAAAAAGGTGCGAAAGATCTGGAATGAAAGAAAAAGCTTCGGTAGAACGTTTGAAGAAGAGAATCCGGACCTAGACGGATGCAGAATTTTTATATTCTGGTGAGTATTAACGCACAACCATATATAGTACAAGTTCCTGTGTGATATTGATATATGTAGTTTATATAAAATGTTTAGTTTCTTTTCCAGCAGATAGAAATTCCTTTGCTTTTACAAGGTTTGGATTGATAAAGAAAACCGAACCAACGACGGGAGATTGAAGAAGCTTCTTTTCCTAAATGAACACCCGACTACATTTACAGATTGGCAGATACCTTTTTTACCATACATTTTATGCATATGCATAAAGAGTTTGACATTTTATCAGGTTTTACTATTCTATCATACATATCTACTATGCCTTGACACCAGTTTCGACTGCTAAATAAACTTTTTATATTTCACATGCAGATTCTGTTTGTATTTTTTCCGACGTCGGACGAACTTGAACAGGCCAAAAATATATGTATTTTTTTTCGTCCGTGGCGGCGACAGACGATGCTGTTCTTTCGTCGAACTTGTACATTTCACACCTATAAAGACTCTTGATGAAGGCTATAAAAGGAATGGAAGTGGGGTGAAAAAGTACGGAAATTTTGAAGCGAGGAATAAGAGGTGGAGAAACTAGAATCTTCAGAGAATTGACACGTATCTGATGAAACAAGTCAGGATGGCCAATTTGGACGATTGCTACAGAAACCCTGTCGAAACCGTAACCAATCCCCGAAGGAATTTCAAGTGCATGGATGGTGTTCAGCTATTATGTTATAGGTATATCCTCACATTATATTAGACAATGATTCTATCATTCTACATATAGTTACTTCTATAGCTATAGCAGTATCACATTCTGTTGCCGGCGATACCACGTAGTCCACCTTAATATCTTTGGGGGTTTCGAACTTTGTTGCAATGGGAAGTGCATACTTAAGTATATACTTATATATAAGTTGAGTATGTACTTATTATGTAGTTTTTCAGCTTGAATTTATAAGGTTTAGCATAAGTAAGTCTACCATTTATAACACAATGAGTATACTAATGAACTAATTAGAGAAAGTTAGATAATGCAATACTTTTGTGCTTCTTAGCCGGAGAAACCCAGACCACAAAAATGTTTAATTTAGAGCATGGAGGTTCGGAATGAACGGAATGTTTGATCAAATTTTCAATACAGATAATTCCGGTCAGGAGCGTAGGTTGAAAATCATAATAATATTATTTTAGGTAGCCGGCACAGTGAGGATCCTGATCCTGAAGTACAGTATATTTGTATACTGTATTTTTCTGAAAGTGTGCAAACCGCACGCTAAATTCTCAGCACAATTTACTCACTTACTACTACTTCATGTTTTCAATTTATTCGCCTCGAAGCTACGTGGGGGATGCATAGTTCTGTAGAATAGTAATGCACATATATTAATCTATGTATGTACATACAACTCATAGTGATAAATTGCATCAGAAATTACATGACCAGTCACTACTTACTCTGTAGGAGTGTTGAAACTCTTTGAAATATTTTCGTTATTAAATTTTACGACCAAGGCATAGTCTACATGCATATTCAGAACAAATTGGAATACCAATGTTCGAGCACAATAAAAAACAATATTGAAGTCACAAACATTACGTAAGCAATAATGTAGTAATTTAGATCACAGGAATCATCATTGGAGTTTTTTCAACATTTAATCTAGTAAGTGAAGGAGCCCAGGGATCTTAATTAGTTCATGGACAAGAGTTATTTCACAAATTTACGGTTCAATCTCGGTTTCACTTATCTGCGGACCTCGTCTTATAATCTCCATGACATGAAAACACAAAACTTAAGAATGATAATCCAAGATCAAGATGCTAAAATGCGATCGCAGTGACGACGACTGCTAAATCTGAGCCGATGAGACTGTTTATGTCAAAGGATTTGCGAACAACCGAATACCGTTTTCAAGATTGGCTCCATCTAGAGAGATAAAAAGGTGTCATGATATATCACCTATATAATATTCCCTATCTCATTCGCAATATTATTCATTTTTTATTTAAATTTGCCGTTAAAAACAAATATTTATGATGGTACATCAATAAAGTTAGAAATTTTGTATCTGCTGGCTAAAAATATGTTAAGACAATAGGGATTGCGTATTTGAATGTTTTCTAACAAGGAACTATCTCGAAATGACCCAAAGCTACAGATTTGAAATTTTTACACCAAGTAGACATTTGGTAGAATAAACATGCCCCGTACACCTTTTGTGCGGGTTCCCACGTTTATCGAGTTATAGCCCCTCAAGTGTAAAAAATACGTTTATGTTAGTAACGTCTTCATTAAAGTTTTGCATGTTAATTTCCATAATAAATTAAAATGTTCCAAACTCGATGCAATTTCCAAAATGCCCTATAAAACCGTAAATAACATGTTAAGCAAACAAAAGTTGCCACAACTATTAAGGAATTCCGAACATACTCGAACAACCTTTGCTGGAGACTTTTCCGTGCTATACATAATAATATTTTTACATTCGTGTCCCGCTCTCCTGTGTCCAGTATCTCCTCCTAAACCGCTTACGCGATTGTAATTGTATTAATGTCATTTTAAAGGTGACGGAGTAATATTGTGAACGCGAGAGTTTCATGACCTCAACTTTAGCGGTTTGACCTGCAGGTCACCAAATATTCATCCCAAGTCAAACTTCAAACCTCGACCGATTTCAATGAAATTTTCAGGAAATCTTCCCTTAAGTAAATTAGTATTATGTTAAATGGGGAAGTTCCTGGAAATCGTCACCACTAGACCTTCAGGTCACCGAACATTTTACCCAGGTCAAACTCCAAACCCTCACCAGTTTCAATGAAATTTTCAGGAATTCAAAGGATTACATTATAATGGATCGCGGAATTTTATTAAACTTACTTTTAGCTATCTCAAACAATAATCGACAAGCCGCAATTACTTGTCCGAATATCAATAAAATAAACACGATTTCAATCTTCGAAGTTTTGAATCCAAGTGGCCGAGGTCCATACGCAATGATCGCTTCATCAGACAGTAATATTTCAGAAAAATTACGCTGCAGCTTTGGAAAACGGATTTTTTCCCACTGTTCCCACAGCCCATACAGTCCGGAGCTCAGCATCGTTTGCATACGTTTCGGGACCCATTGATGAAGTTGGTCCAGACCACTTGGAACAAAGTAATAAATTGGAGCAACAAGAAAATCATCCTTGCCATGCGCCAACGGCGTCATTAACTCAGGATTATGGGTTACCTCGTGTTGCAGTAATTGCCAAACTGATTCGAACTCTTCTTTAGTAGTTACTACAGCCAAATTAGTGTTCACTTTGTCAAATATATCTTGGACCTGTAGATGGCAAACGAATCTAATTCGTTTCCTAATATCGTCGACGTCGTCTTGCCGACTCCGAAGCCTCTGATCCACGGCTAAAACTTTGTCCAATAGCAAAATATGAGAGTAGATGTCATCTATAAACTGACAATGTCCCAGAATACTGACGTGATTCATAGAGCACGCAAGTTTTTGGTCCTGCAGATATTCCGAATTGCAATTTATTGTTTCGATTATCTGATAAAATGTCATGTTTTTCATGTCCAGGAAGGACTTCCAACTTGTTTCGTATCGTGGTGTCACTTGAAAATCAGATTTAAGAACGCCTCGGTAGCCATTTGTAATGACTAATGCCATTAGCATTAAATTCGCGGTGAGGAGAGTCTGCACGTTAAAAATAACCTTTTTTGAAGACACAAATAAGAGCCAGGTTTCTGCTTCGAAATGGTCTAACAATGTAGAATATATGAACACGACTACGGAAACTACGTTCTCTAGGTTGATTTTGTTTTTGTCATGGAAAGCAATAATAAATGTAAATGCCAGGGTTAACAAAGATACTGTGACTGCGATGCCGATCCAAACTTCCGCTTTAAAAGGATTTGTAAATACCTGGTACGTCAAATGGTTACTTGCTACTTGATCCGGGGTTATAAATATGTATGACTGCGTTTTACCGACTTGTATCATATCCGTTGTTACAGTCTCAAGTGAAATAAAGCTAAGGCGACTTTGAAGCATAATGCTACTGAAGCCATGGGTCGACCGATAAAGCGAGGAATTTAATTTCACATCTCTTGCAATAAATTGCGCCGTAGCCTCAATTAAGTTTATTGTATTGTATCTTATGAATGGCGAAGATTCGACACGAGCTTGTAGAGTATATGGGTATAGATAATCCCCAACTGTAAATGTCCAAATGGCATTGCGCCCCCCGTTCGAGGCTTGAACAAACGCATTTACCATTGAGTCACGACAAGTTTCCAAAGCTTCGCAAATAAATTCACCAGCGTAATAGAGGCCCAAGAAATAGGATCCCGAATTTGGCTGTTCACAAAACCAGCAAACGAAGGTTCCATGTAATTGAAGGGAGTTGGGTTGAATATTCAAAGCAAAAATTGATGTCATCTGGGTTCTTTCGAAAAGCTTCATAGCATTGAATTCAAAAATCCAACCACATTTTGCCGTTGACTCTTGAAAACAAATGAAATAAAATGTGTCGGGTAATATCGGAGCACCTCCATCGATTCGGTTGATGTAATAGACGTCGTATTTGCTATTATGCCATTCGTCCGTTCCTAATGTCTTATACTCTATTATTTCCGACTCTAATTCCTTGAAAATGACAAAGGTAGCGGTACATTTCATGTGACAAGATTTAAAAAGTCTCGGCATTCTTTTCAATAACCTAAACTCCTGTTGACCTAGGCTGGACAACAGAAATGGCTGCTGTGTCATCTTGGAATGATCCCATGAATGGCTAAATTCAATCACGTGAACCATGCAATCTTCGAAACTCCCTAAAAGTGGAGCTATGTTTGGAACACTAGAAGAGTCAAGCTTCATAGTTAGAGTTGCTGCGACGAGTAAGACAAAAATTATTGGAATATACAACTGGGAGCAAGTGTTAAAGAGATTCATGATATCAGATAACGAATGATCCTTCCCTAAAAGCCTAAGAAGGCGAAAAAAGTATTAGGATAATGATAAATATAGTGAAACTAAAAACATGACAAGACAAATGTGCTTCTGTAGTGCTTCCAAATATTCAACGAAACGTAGTATTATTGACTCATTACTCATCTTAGCATACATTAAGAAAATTATATTACGCACTGAGCCAAATGATCATCCTACAAATGTATTACTCACGTGCGAGTAAATAAATATACTTATATAAATTTAATAATAGTATTAATATAAATCCATAAACTATCTATTTCACTATTTACTCCTCCGTCGAGTAATACTGAACTCCGAGAGTCTCTTCTGTCTGAACCTCCCTCTTGTGTCTGAACACAGCCCAGAGGCAGAACCCTTGAGAAACAATTACTAAAATGGATCCTAGAACGGCCATCACAATCACTGTCAACAGGTTGTCGAATGTAAACATAGAACCCGCGGTGCATATGGCGATCCAAACAAAGAGGCTGATTGAGGTTAATACAATCCATGTGTGCAGAAGTTTGGGACGTTTCTATGTATATAGAAAATACAAAAAATTAAATGTATTTTACTATTTTTTATAATTATTGTCTCAAATTATCGGCCGGAATAAATATCTATCTATGTATCTTATTATTGTCCCAAACGTTTTAAAAGTACAGATATACATATATCGTCGGTGGAGATGCAAAAAGTGGGCTACTTCCATGTGCGTCTAGCTGCCAAGTGAGACATTTACCATCATTTTAAGTGCAAGGTGGGTAACTCCAATAATTCACAATTTCCTTGGAGTTAAAAATTTATATACAAGCTCCCTTCGCTTTCAGTTTTTAATGCAATTTAAACGGAATATACCATCTTGCACTGAATTGGTAGTGGATATGTCATCCTGCCTTTAGGTTCACATCGCCCACTTGCATTGATAGCTCACTTTGCATCTCCACCGACGATATGTACCATACATACACAGTATTAATTATTAAAGATCAGTAGTGAACTAATTCTACATAGCTTACGCCGTAAGTTCCTTGCAGTAACATCAATGCCAACATCAGCGATGAAATGGACACAAATATTATTGCTGACGCCAAGATTGTTGTAACCCGTGCTATTTCAAATAAATTGTAGTATTGATTTTAGATCTTTAATTATTCTGTTTTGAATTTAGTCATGTAATCTCAAACTATAAGAAAAATCACGCCTATTTAGAAGCCCGAGTATAAACCTGAAAATATTAACCAGTTTTAATCATTGTAATTATTTAAGTCTCACATTCAATCCATAAAGCATTCGCTGTGTAGTAGTTAAGTATTATTCCTCTGTCTGTGAGGGACCCAGGAAGTACTGCTAGGCCATTTCCAAGGCGTACGGCAAAGTATATGATTAGGATTAAAAATCCCACCTGTGGATTAAAAAAACACAAGTAAATGCAGTGGGACTAAAATAATTTTTAAATCCAAATTCTTTGTTAGAAATATGTATAATTTAATATATTATTATCAATTAAAATCCAGTTCATCTTACCGCTTGAGACCAAGCAATGACTCTAGCCCAAACTTTGAAACTCCAACAGCAACAACCCTGTCTATCCATATCGTCTTTGCATTCGATGATTTTAGTGTATGGATAAATATTGTTACAATATTAGTTGATTTATTTGGATACAATATTTTAAACTTCAACACAGTCTCTTAAAATTCCATATAAACAAATACAGGGCTTAAGAAATGGTGTTCAGATGAGTGGAAAAACAATTTTCTCCTTCAAAGGCAGAGAAGTGAGTGAAAATGGGAGACCGATGTCAAATTATGGTCGTTAAAACCTCATTAGCACGGGAAGCTGTACTTAACCCAAACTTTTCTTGTACACACGAGGTTTCATGAAAATATTATCAATAATGACAACACTTCACTTGGAAGTTTATGATTTCGACAATAATTGCCCCAGGATGTGATGGATGGGCAACGAATATTGTATTATCATACGATCCATGAAATTATAGTTCAAATTCATTTTCAACTGAACAGTTTATTTCGCAATTTTAACGAGAACGTAGCTTGCACTATGTGGACTAATTAGGTTGTGCTAACTCCTGTCACTTAACAAACAGCATGTACAATGACAATATACTAGCATGTGATATTAAGATCAGGAACGTACAAAGAAATTATACTAATTATGTAACGAAACAACACCGCTTATTACATAAAGGATATTTTGAAAAGAAACAATACATTTGACGTGAACGAAAGTATAAATTAATAACCATTAATACTAGAAACGTTTTAATTTGTGCTGGCAGTGCATCCGGGGATGCTTTTGTTATTTTCTGCTGGACTTCATCGGGCAACAGTAAGACAAAGACTTAAATAGAGTCATCAAACTTGACATGGGGCCACAAGGATTTTAAATCGTGCTCCAAGTCTAAATCAACAACAGGAAATTATAGGTAATACACAGTTATTTGTATACAATACATTTCAAGATGTAATTATAGACAAACAAAGTATTTTTTGGCTCAATTTACAACATTACTGCTTAATTTCGTTATTTGAATCCCTAAAACAGTGCGAGCTCTTACCAGACGACATTATTTTGCAGTACTCAATAGTGACCTTCAATTCCGGCATTTTCATAAAAGCATGGTAGAGAGAGACAGGTGAGATCAATTTGTACTCCTGCTTTTTGGCTTCCAACGCTGGGAGACGACAAGGTGAAGAACAGCAATCAGTACTATCGTCGAAGTTTTCCTCTTGGTTCACCAGTCTCATCTTGAGTTGTTTCAGATCTAAAGTAAATACAACGTGATTGTATTTTTAAAAATCACTTAATTAATAGATGTTATTAAAGTAAAAGTGCGTGGACTTAGAACGTATGAAGCATACTTTTTAATAACAATAGTGACGATTTCTTTCTCATCTTCTCGATTCCAGCAGTGCGACCAGAAGCTGGAGGTTCTTTGAATTTTCTTAGTTTCTCACAGAATTTTTCAGGTATTCCAGTAAAAATAGTATCCAAAGCGGGGAAACCACCGTTCACCCAGTCCACATACTGAAAATACAAAGATTCCAGAAGCGGCCAACTTTGCCAAAGATCCCTTGCAGCTGCAACATCTGAAGCGTTGAATCCCAATTCAAGTTGGGTCAAGTTCGGGAACATCAGAGCGAGTTTCTTAATCCAAGTACAGGTACAGCTTCCATTGATGATCAGCTCTTTGACAGACGGGATACATGGTCGGGACGGGAAATAGAGCCGAGCGTACTGAGTATCATCCGTGTTAAGGTCTAAGCTGACCGAGACCAAGTTTGGAAAGGCTGTCGAAACGTTAACTCCATGTGGAAACATTACATAATCACGTTCAACCCACCCTCGAACTTGCACCCTCACAAGGTGGAGCGCTTCCATACCGAGACCATGATGCGTTTCGTGATGAGTAGTGTAAGCACATACGACGTCTCGGTCCTTGTCATTCGGTAAATTGCACAAATGAAGCTTCTTCAACTTGGATAGAACAGGGAATTTCAATTTTTTCAGGCTTGCTAATGGATGCATCCACATTTCTTCAAGAGTGTCCTTACTAGAAAGTAGGATTTTGCCGATTGCCTTTTCATTTTCCTTGGGAAGAAATCGAAGCACATCGCACCCAATGTTCACGGTTGTTAGTTTCGGCTCGGCGTCAGCGAACTTGAGATAGCTAGCTTTGTACCGGCTATTATTTTCATCTTCGCTTGGGCTAATATCCACACATTTCACAAGACGAATCAAACCATGTCTGGCGAGAATTTCTTGCAGAGCTGGGAAAGTATTTTGAATTTCTTCTAAATTCTCCGCTGATTCTGCTATTTTAAGTAAAACTGTTTCCGACATTTTCGTCATCTTTATGGAGCTCCCCAGTATCACAGTCTTTAATTTTGGAAGATTCAAGGGCATGTTGTTAATCTGACGGAATTCCTCATCGGATAACTCTGCAGTTGAAACGTACCATGATTTCGGAAAGTTCAACTCCATCATTTCAGCCTGACTAAAATGCTGGATGAAGGAAGCATACTCCAGCATCGATACCTTTAGGTTCTCATTGTCGTTACTACAATTGTAGCATAAAGCTATGGATTTCAGTTGACAAGCGTAGTTAGTGAGAAAATCGTTGAGATCAGCATTTTTGGCCAGCGACCCTCCATGAAATTCAAAATGAGAGCTAGAAAGCGTCTTAGTGTAGTCTGGGTTCTCTTCCATAAACTTCGACAGCTCCTTCAAATTCGGTCTTGCTTCAGACAACGGATCTTCATAAACGATCTTCTCCGGACGCAGTACACACAGATCATCATCATCATCGTCATCAGTAAGGAAACTGTCTTCCATGTCGCTATCGTCGTGAAGAAACTTATCCAACAGAGTTTTCAGGTAGAACACATTACGAGTACTCAATTCGAACCCATTCTCTTTCGATGAGAATTCGAAGGAGATGGGTATAATCGGAATGTCTTCTTTCTCACTCTCAAAGAATGCATAAATGTCTTTCCAGGTTTTAGGACAAGAGCGTAAGTGTTCCTTGCTCTGCAACAACAAGGCAATCATAAAACTTAAACAACGACAATAAGTAACATCTTTTATGAATAATTATTCCAATTAACTACAATCAACGCCGGCACATCCACGTAATAATGAATACTGTACAGAACACGCCAAGATAACTAAAATTACACACGACACAGGATCCAGGAACAACTAATCTTATCTGCTGTCCCATCAACAATCATACCTCATCATTTTCAGGCGAAAACGGTGGCAATGATTCCGATTCCGCTATGGACAATTTTTCCAAACCTAACAACGGAGCATCGTCACAATGTCCATTTTCATCGACTTCCAATTCCAACTCCGACTTAATAGCTCCTTCTCTTTTGCTTCCAACGTCAACTGCAACTACCGGGTCTTTCACTACTACTTCCGGTTTTACAGGTGATTCCGTATTGCAGTTTTCGATGTTGAGCTTGTGTGACTGAAAATAAATAAAAAAAATAATAAATAAAACTTAAAACAGTGTCTCAATCCAAAATAAGTCATTACAAAATACAACTTAGAGAACTACAAGCACATTCAACAATATTCCTTCCTTCATAAATAATTATTAGTAGTTAATTTTCCCTTTACACAAAAGAACAGCATCCCATAATATGTTTAACAAAATAAAAGACAATACCGTTCGCAAAGCCATGCTGGAATATCCGGGGGATCTATTATCAACCAGGTCAGGTCAGAGGACCAGAACAGAAAGGAATATCAAATATATGAAGACAAAGACTTAATTAATACTGCCTAATTAATCATTTCCTCTCTATGGTAAAATTATGTAATTTCAGAATTTCTGTGAATTTTACATAAACAACATCAGCTCTCGACTCTCTCTCTCTCCACGTCCTCAACTCAATCTACTCTACAATGAATAATATACTTTAACAAAATTAAAATATTAACTTAATTTAAAAAGAAATACAATTTATTTCAGGCAGCCAATCTCCCCTAATTACCTTTTCACGTGTTAAATTTATTAAATAATGAATAACAATGATAATTAAATTCACATAAGACCTTTTAATTTAGCGAAATGAACTGATTAATATTTATCCTTTTAATGGTAAATAAAATTCGGATTATTATTATATTCAGAGCCTCACAGAAAACGATACACGAAAACTGCGCCTTTTAAACTGAACTGATGAACAGACAGATAAAATTATTTACGATACAACATTCCCAATTCAAATCCCAAACAACAATGACGACTGACGACGACGAAACAAAGAAAGCGACGAGGGATTTGTTCAGTTGTTTGTTGATGTTGATACTTCATATAAATTAAAAATTATTTTATAATACATGTACTCAGATTACTACATGATTACACAGGTATGTATTATAATATGCAGAAGACGAAAATTTTAATGTGAAATACGTCTGAGCTCCATACAATGGGATTTATTTTTAGGTATTTTCAGTACTGTCAGTTGTCACGGTTGTTTGACGAACGAATGGGAGCGACGCAAAAGCAAAGTAAACGGCAGACAAACCAAAAACGTTAAAAGACTGACTATAAAGAAGACAATGCATCCATTCATCGACAGTTTCATTGGGAAGTTTTTTTGGAAAAATTCCAGAGCGCGCGTTGCGGCGTTGCCGATGATGGGTCGAAGTTTCGTTGCTATGGCGTTCTTTCAGAAGACCAGCCTGTAGGAACCTTGGAGAACAAGACTTCCCGATAGAGGGCAAAATATGGCATATGTATGCAAGTAAAGTAGTATTAATTATTTTTGTATTAATTTTTGTATTAATTTTTGTATTAATTTTTGTATTAATTTTTGTGTTAATTTTTGTATTAATTT
>JAQGAK010000698.1:0-57658 GCA_034696945.1 Lipothrix lubbocki
TATTTGCTCAGATTGCGTTTGACACGATTTTAATTTCCAACAATAAAAGGGCAAAAAGTGCGGGGATATAAAAGGGCATGCGGGGGATTTTCAGGGCTGCGGGGAAAAAATTCCCCCCACTTAACATGTTAAAATAGGCTCTGGAAGTTGGTGATTCGTTGGAGTAAACATGTGACGGAATGAAAGTCAAAAGTGTTAAGAGACCAGCGGCTGAACGTGAAAAGGAAAATTATTGGGGCTGGTCTCATCAGTGATCATTAGGATGTTTAGTTGCTGAGATGAGTATCGTGAACACGTGATGCCACTTTTGATAGCCAATGAATTGACTGTATTTAATTACCTGAGCGGCAGCAGGTCACGACGGAGAATTTTTGATTAGATTACACAATCCAGTATATGTCTTGAGTATACGTTGAGAGGTGTAGATGTCCGGTGGACACAAACAATCAGCAGTACATACTAATTTAGTACGGGCTACTATGGATCGGCGTCCGTTTCCATTTTACCTCTGTTGTGGTATTCCCACGTATAGTATAATATGCATCGTAGGACGTCCGGATTACAAGCTTTATTTTATTAATTGTGTAAAGATAGATTGAGGTAAATACTGGCGTGCTATTCTATCAAGACGCACGCTTGGGTATATACATATGCTCAACCCCATAGGGGTAAATTTGAGATTTGGAAGAAATTTTCTTCGAGGAATTTGCTTTTGCGATACCATCGTGTTTTTCATCCACAGTAAACGTTGCTGTTGTAGAGACCTGTCTTCATCGTTTCAGCACGATTTTTTTAATCTATCCAATCTACCCACATTTGCCTTTGTAAATAATTACGATATGATCAGATTTGCGTTCAGGATGATTCGGTGTAAACATTTAGTTCACTTGATTTTGCTTCTATCCCCGCAGTATTTACTGTAGACTCAATACGTTGTTGTGCATGTAGTGCAAGTATATCATCATATTACTTTGTATTGAAAACTTTATGGATTTCAAGTGTAACTGCGAGGAATATACATTTCTATCGCGCCAAAAACGTGTATCAAATACCGATATTTACAGTAATAAGATTAAATAAGAGCAAATACAAAAATAGGTATCTCCACAGGAATAATCCGCAGTTCTCATGATTTTTACTGCTCTAGTAACCACAAATTAGGTCTGGACTTGTTGTCAGGACAGGTCCTGTCCGTACCGCAGTGATAATAAAGTAGCGGGAAGTATAGAACTATATCTGTAGGGTTGCGATAAAATTGCGGGTGAGTAAAAAAAAAGTGGATTGGAGGTGTGTCGTCTACAGGGGCAGTGGAATTGGTATTGTGTGTATAATTGAAAGTGTGTGTAGTTTTAATTAAGTTTGCAGTTTTGTAGCAAGGATTTAATGCAATATCCATCTATTATTCGGGAGGCAGAATGAGGTGAGCGTATGTGCGAGAGGTGGAAGAGAAGAGGAAGAAGGCTGGTTAGGCAAAGATGGATGGTGATGTGGAAGGAAAAATTTAGGATTGAAAGGCATGGCCTGAAGGGTGACTTATTGATGGGACAATTGGGGAAAGATATTAACAGCCGTAATTTTAATTAATGGTTGCACAAAGCACGGGACATTTTGCGGATAGCCGTAAATCAGCGATAACTGCAGATGGACATGGCGAATCCTCCGTCCCCTACCCATGTTCCATGTCGCCCTCAATGAACTATGATCATTTTATGACTTGCTGTCCTTGTAGTCCTCTTTTCACCCACCGGCATCCGGTGTGCTAATGCTCTCTTAAAAATCTCCATTTTCCAACCACTCTCATTTTCGGCAGCTGAAAATTCATCTTATAATATATAACACTAGGTTTCTATATCTATCTCTATTATATATTCCGCATAGTTGAAAATTCGGGAATCGTATTACTTCAAGTCTCGTCTCTTCAGCATCACCAGTTTGTAGTATAGCCATGAATGTGTTGACTTACTTTTTCAGCAGGTACAATATAAAAGTAAGGGACGGCGTTGACTGCTGATATATAAATGGAGCGATTCATTCGCAAGTGAGCCTTGATGGGGGTCCATTCCCTTGTTCAAGCGGTTATAGGTACAAGTTTTATATCCAGCAAAAGAGTTTTGTTCTCCCACCATTCCACTGGTTATGGCAATCAATGTGAAGCATCTCCGGGAGTGTACAACATGGTTAGCGTCGTGGAACACAATCAACTGATTTGGTCGCCGTCCTTCTTTCCTTTCTTGTTATATGTAAGTATCTACGTCCATTGCGGGGAGATTTCTTCCTTCTTGTTTTCCCTGTCCTTCCTTCCTCGGTCTTCGTCTCTTCCGAGTCCTTCTATAGCCACAAACATATGTACTCGAAGAAAGGCCTCCGTAACTTGTTAGCTTTCCTACCCAGCTCCCAGCATTGTCGACCAACTGAGAGCTTGTCTCTTTCCACCCTTTTTTGCACAGTTACGACACTAAAGAAAGGATGCTGAAACTTGATTAGAGGCCGACTAATATCGAGATCACGTTGCAGGAAAAAAGTCCCGATCTATCAAACTATCCGACGATTTGGGGGAAACACATAGACCAACTCAATGGCTTGATGGGGAGAAAAATTGTGAATTCCCATCTATTAAGCTCGGCAAATGCATTGTGTATATGGCTATTCTTATCTGACTAGTATCATTTTGCTTTGTGCGGTTACTGCAATGGCGAATTAAATGGTAGGAATTTGTATCACACTGTTACAAAGTTTGTTAAAATTGCTCAAGTTTTTTTGCTATGAACGTTCTTACTTGAACAAACTCATACTTGGCTATAAGCTAAAATCTTTTCGGGTCTTCAAGTAGCGTTACTGAAAATTGTATATATACTCCCCTGAGCTCTACAAGACAGGTCAGGACTTGATTTAGTGGTACTTACAGACGTGCAATGTCGAATATTTTAGTTTTAAGCCCTCGAGCTAATGTTTTATGTATCAAGCTCTTTAATGCTAGAACAAATATTGCTACACCAGTAAATCCTGCATTGAATCAGCACACCAGCATTGCATTCGAGGGTAAACTGATATAGTTGTAGACATAATGAAATGGTCATTGATCAACTATAGGGTAGTGTTGTGGCTCTTTAAGTCAGTCGGTTCTATAATACAAACAACGCAACGTACGCATTACGTAAAGAATTTTTATCATTCCTAAAGGAATATTAATGTTCTGCGGGTGTGTTCGTCCAAGGAGAAAAAATCATGTCAGGATATGTTGCTGTACGCTTAAACGACGTTGACGGGGAGGTTGTGTGTCTCTGGAGAGTAGAGCGGACATGAGGGATTACACCACTTGAAATAGCTTCAAGTGTGTTGATGTATTTAAAATTGCAATTGGGAAAATAAGCCATTTAATATCTAGGAGAAACAATAATGGATGAATTTCGCTATGAGAATTCTGTGAGCGGAGGAAAAATATGAGCCATATTCATCTATCTTTTTGCAACTACATAAATCCCGGCATTTATATTATAACTCAACTGCAGACTTCAATTGTTATGTATGTCCTTATGTGTAAACCTATCATGGTTTTAGTATGGGAGTCCAACACTTCAAGATTTCACTGAAACCCTTAGAAGGTCTATAGTGTAAGCCGCGCATTCTGACAGTAATACTTGCAGTAGTTCTGTGTCGGTTGATGCCAAACCTAAAACTCCGTCTACACATTACAATCCATACATCCTCAATGTACCAATACGTACTACTGCATGCATGTACCTACTACCTACATTGCTATATTATATACAAATGTCATCCTTGACTATGTAACCGCTGTTCGGTCTTCCTGCATTGCCCGCCGATTCCCCTGTATTTTTTACTAATGCATGTACCACGTAGTTTTTGAGTATACATAAACTGTACATCGTGTGTGTACCAAATTATTTCCAGTATGTGTAGTTGTTATGCATCCAACCAGGGTAATACCATGTTACAAGAGAGATACCATCTAAGTTACCATAGAAGTGTCATGTAAGGTACTAGAGAAATATCATGTAAGTTACTAGAGAAATACCATGCATAATATAAGTTTGGTAATATATGCAGAGATTAGCTTCAATGATGTTCAGTGAGTGCAGATCTGTGAGCGGACACTGCAAATAGTTGATATAATATTTCTACAGCCGGTGGTCATGGTTGGATCAACAATACATTTGAGTCTGAGTGTAATTTATTTATGGGCTCGAAAAACGCCTGGAACCGAATATTTTACTGCCAGAATAGCAATGTAGGGGGCTGTATAATATGACTTGTGTGTATAGTCTAAGGCAATCAGAGGGAATAATTCCGTACCTTTTTTCACTTCCATTCTCGTTTTACAGTATCTTCCTTATCTCTGCTTAAGGAGATACAACTCTTCTTCCTTGGCTCTCCCATATATCTTATTCCTCTATATCTGTACTGTACACAGATACAGTAATAACTTTGGTACGTGCAGGATTTCATATTTCTTCTCTGGAGAGACGATTCTATTTTTCCACAATACTTCATCGTCGATATTATCTCTGTAGACAAGGCAATGATTGCATACAGCTTAAACTAATATTCGATCTGAAACTCAAGCAGTAACACTGCAGCAGTATATCAATTCAGGGGATAAATATAAGGAAAGAGATGATTATGAAAGTGGAAAGACGAAGACAAGAGAGACGGCCAAAGAGTTCCTTAGCTATATAGAGTTACTAAGTAGAGCTGGTATAGGCAGCACAGGCAATCCTGTGGTTTTCTAATCTACTGAATATTTGACTCTTGCTGAGGTCAGTGTCAGATGGTGACTTTTTTACATACATACACCATCTATATGCGAGTATAGAGAGATAAAACCCTGCAGATGACTAATGGGACAGTGTGAACAATTGAGCCGTTAACCCTTTCTCTTTGCTTTACAAAAGTAGAAAGCACAAAACTCTTAGACTTTCGGCCTGCCAATTCACAATTTAACTATTTTATATACGCTCCCTCTGCCATAAAATTCCTTCTTCTAAGCAATACATTTAAAACTGTATAAGTTCCTAAAGATACGAACTATACTTCTTCTCTACAGACGACATGAGAATTCCAATACTCTATCAGGGGATTGAAATCTCCATGGACTCAGAAGCTGTTCAATACACACGAAGGCTTACCTATGTGAGCACGTGTATGTTTATTTTATATGTGTAATTAAACACTGCTACTGTTTCGTCAATGTGGAAGCTCTGATCCTGTCATCCAAGCTGAAGTTATTGATCTAAATCTCGATATTTAATTAAAGTTTGAAATGAATCATCAACCAAGTCCAGTGGTAAATTAATCCCATGGGATGGGATATAACTGACCAAGCTTAAGAAATAATTTACTGTCCACCAGGAATGTTGTCTCGGCTATGAAAACAATTATTATTTTTTCATTCCCTCGAAATCAACAACTTCACATCAATTTTCTATGAACGACGTCCAGCGTAAAGAGGGGATATATTTAAAGAATTATTTATGACATTAAAATTTTGTTCACCTCAAGCCCTCAAATACCAGAGCCAGAATAATAATAAACCATGGAGGAATCATCTCCATAGTTAAGGAATGCCAGTGTTTAGCAATTCTATTGACAGAACTACAAGCCACAATTTATACGGGCAGTTAATCTACACGTGCAAAAGTAATATTTCGATAGGTGGCCAAGTGTGCGCCAACTTTTTTTGAATTATTGAAGACGTGCAGTGCACGTTGCTTGTAATTTAGTTTTTAAACACAAAGTATGTGGACTCGGGCCGTGGAATCCTTGTGGTCAGTTGTCTGTATAGTACCTCTCGGTTATTTAGACTCAAAAGTTATGAGGTATTCTGTACGCCTTACCATGTTATTAACGTCGGAATTATTTTTTCGCTATGGAATTTCGCAGTTCCTACGACAAAGATCATAAGGTTGCAGGTCAGGAATAGCTTCGCGATCATTTAAGACGTCTCTTCAAAATTTTATTCAGGAAGACGGACTGCAAAAGAAAATTACCTAAGATCAGTTGAACATAGTGTCAAGGTACAGATTTTGAGAGGTGTTTGTGTGTGCAGAGCCGAGAAAATGATGAAACATGTTTGTGAAATAATAATGGGGAGAGTGATATCAATTTGCACTAATTCAGACAAAACAGGAAAATTGATAGCTGTGAAAACGGTAAATAAGTACTGATGAGTGGGCATTCATCCACGTCTGTGGTCGCCTTGTGGAGTAAATCCTGTTTAGCTTTGATTTATAGATTGATAAATTTCTCTTTCTTCTTATACCTTCATAACATGTACATTACGAGAAGTAAATATGCAAAAGGTGGACTTAAAAATTGCTAATTATTATTTGTAATGATTTTGCACATAGTCTTGTTCTTGCACCTATGACCCATCCAAGAAAATGTTAGACGGAAAAGAAGATGCTATACACGTAAGAGCAACAGGATTATTTATATTCTTGGAAGATAAATTTAAAAAGTTATATAGGAATTACCAAAGTACACATCTAATTACTACGTTGGTACATACAAATTGCCGGGGGGATGGTGGATGATTTGTGGGGAGAAAAAATGGACTTGATTAGCCCAGTGCATCTCATTTTCACACACGAGCCCTTTTAATTATTATAATAACAGTTTGTGGATGGATCCGCTTGTTTTCAGCACACTTTATTACAGGCCTGTGTGTAATATTTACGCAACAAGATTAAGAGGAATCCCTGCGTCTATAGGCATACATTATAATAATCGGTGCAATTCCGTTTGTACTTATCAAATAGATTCATGAATGTCTGCACATGTTATAATAATCTCTTGATAACTTACCCCAAGAGCTGCATTCATTCCTAGAGGAGAGGAAGGAAAAAACGTTTTTTCTTTGATATTTTCGGATTCAGCTTGGTGAGGCTTGGAGGGACAGTATACTATTTGATATAGGAACGATGGTGTACTTCACATGTGGTATTGTCTGTTGAGAACCTACCCTTGTGCGTATCCTTGAATGGAGAGCCGTGTGTGTGGACGAAGGGTTGTTTTTGTTACACTTCTCCGCTTCACGGCTTAACTGTGGTGAGTTGAACCAAAGCTATTATTTCGTTCCAGACAAAGTTCTTAAAAATAATAGAGCAATCAGAGGAATAATTATTTACACATTATTTACTAATTCATTGAGCGTGTAGAAGAGAGGAGAGATGACCATAGGTTGGGAAGCTTAAGTAGGATCACGATCATGTTCCAATGGGTTTACAACGTACAAGACCAAGTCTTTACAATGTTTACATACTACACAGAAGCTTTTTACGCTTCGTCGGCGGAATACATCAGGCCTTTACTACATTATTTACATACACTTTACACACACTATATATATGTATATCAAGTAAGGTGATTTCACTTTGCAAGGACCTTCTATTTTCTCTCACCTGCCTTCACTTACAACTGGGCAGATGTAGTTCCAAATTATGACTAATTTCACTTCTAATTCCTCGCAAATCGTTTGCAGGAGGTCTCAGTGGTTATTTTTAATTGTGAAGGAGGTTCGAGATACCCTGGGTAATCGAGAAGCCAAACCTTCAATTTTGATGCTCTTGCTGCTAATTTCGATGTTCGCATTGCTAATATGGATGTTCGCATTGCTAATGTGGATGTTCTCCGTTGCTAATTTCGATGTTCTCCGTTGCTAATAAGAATGTTCTCGTTGCTAATATGGATGTTCTCGTTCATATTATATATGTGAATGTTATTATGGGTAAATTCTGTGTAGTTTACAAAATATTTCCGACATGTGCTTTTGATTGGTTTGTAGTGCTAATGTATAATTTCGGAAGACGTATGAGTTGTCAGTGCAAATACGTAATGATTTACTAATGATATTTTTGAAGATCCTGCTTTCTGTTATATGGAGGTCATTGAGATTTTTGGGTGAGTCCCCCAGATAATCATAACTGAAATGATCAATACTTGTGGAGTGGCTTCTGACATGGAAATTAGAGAAGGGATTTTCGGCTCTAATGACTAATTTTGCTTGTTCACAACCTGCTGGATCATAATGGTATTTTACTACTCGGCTACTCCTTTAAATGCACGTGATCCTATCAGCATTGGGGTAAATCACAGGAAATTCATTTTCAAGATGCTCGGTCTTGATATTGTTGCAGCTCCGCTCCACTCTCCTTTTTCCTCGAGTAAACTACTAAAGATTTGTATATACATAGGACCAAAGTGTTTCCTTTCTACATTGGTAAAATCATTATTATGACCAAGAATATTGCCATACTTTTTCAAAGGTTTGCAGTTCCGACAGAAGACATTGCTATATACTTAGGCTCGCTTCAGACATGTGTGGGAAGATACAGCAAATAATTGCAAAGCACTTGCTGTGCCCAACGATTTCAATGCATCCTTGCGGTTTTTCAACCAGCTAATTTTTAGGAAGTTGAGCATCAGAAATAGATTTAATGCTTGCTTTGGTCTGCAACAATCTAATATTATACGTTATTATGGTTGATGATAGGAGACGGATAAGAGTTCATCAATCATACAGATCCTTGTGGCTTCGGGACACAGCGTCTGACTCGGGGTCCATTCTTATGTGTAGAAGGGTGAATCAAGCATTTTAGATCATATTCATCCGGTGAGGTCCTCCGTCAAAATCTTTTTCATCAATTTGGGTGGAAGTTTGGGGGTCGATCAGTATAGAATTCGCCAGTATAGGGCCGAGTGATACTTGACATTTATTGCTTCATCTGATTCTCGTGTATGGAAAGTCATCTGAGATTATTCAAAGCGCTGATCCAAGAAGTAATTACTATTGTATATTGTGATGATGGGGGAAACTTTGTTTAAGTTGTTGGTGATCAAGCCAAAGCAAGTAACGTTAAGTCACCTTACACGGCAGCGTAAAACTACGACTTATAAACTGTTTTAATGAAATAGTTGTACAGCACTTGTAAGCAATTAAATTTGCATATGTTATATTTGTAAATAATTCCAAGCAGGAGAGGGTTACAAGGGTAGGTATTAAATTCACAATTGTGAGATCACTGAATCTGCAGGATTCGAGCGACATGTACGGGTAACGGTCTAGTGATACGGGGTAAGATTCGGTGCGGACAGGAAAAAAGATACGAAACGTCGGATGTTGGGTTGATAGCCTGTGTTACCGCAAGCTGAGAGAGAATGATCTGATTGACTAATTGTATGAGTGGTTATGTTAGGAAATGAATGTGTGAATATACTTTTACTTACCGTAATGTGTATGGGCTACTAAAACGTAGATATGTGGATAATGGATACGACTGCGCGATTCCCGTTTTGCAAACATAACACAACACATTGTGTAGTTACTTGTATTTGTATTAGGTGGTAGTGGCACACTCCTCAGTGTTCCTTTTATGTCGACGACAAGAAGAATAAGACCAAGACATTGAGCTTGTGTACACCGTACATATTAGTATTTATAGTATACTTATAACAAGCCAGCACACAGTGTTGTACATGTAGTTGAGCACTGAAAGATGTACACACACGGGGTGAGATGGGTAGATGATGCTGAGCGTGTGGCTCTCGCACTTGCATATGCATTACTCCCTGTCTGTAGTACTGTACAGCACGGCTATGAGTATGGGAGAGGATGAGAGCATGCAGAGGAAGACGAGATTCTGTAGTGGTGAGTGCCGTGGAGTATGAGTGTAGTTATGTAGATACAAGCAGAATGGGATGGTTGGAGTCAGAGTGGGTACCCAGATGTGAAAGCAACTCATGATAAAGTCCGAGGCCTCTGGAGTTGCCTCCTGATTTCGTCTCAGTACACACGACACGACACGACTCCCGAATATTTTACCCGAGCTACTTACTTACACACTCAGTTCACTTGTTCAACAAGGAGCACTCCTCACTTGACTACTTACTACAAGTTGAAGAGTCAACCCCGCTTTACACTCCACACACTCACGGACTACTTCGTCAACAACCCCGTCGCATGTATTGCCATAAGAGAAGGTATTTCTCCACAGAGACTTCTCCTTCTGTCCTATCCACACTTCACATGGCATCGTTCACACTTTACTACCTTCACTGCCCCTGACTACATCATCTGACTAGAGCGGACCGTTTCGTCCTTGCTTTTTACTCCCGTCCTTCTACCTCCTTATGATCTCATCTTATTCATATCTCCGCTCCTCATTTACTAATCAGTCCTCCTGTCTTTTCCTATCCATTAACTCACCAACTCTACTGTACTTCCCAACAACAAGTCAATTTTCTTCAGCCGGCTTCACCCTCATTCCAGGCCGTCATCCCACTCTCGACACCAGTCTTCAGCATCAACGCTGGTCTTCACCTTCCCCCGCAGTCCTCACACATTACACCAACTTTTCCTCGTCCTCTGTGCTACAGTTCAAGTCCGAGTCGTCGACGACACAGTTGAACCCTTGAATTTAGTTCTGTTTTCTATATTTATCCAACAATTCAAATACCTTTTGCATTCGGTTACTCAGAGGAATAATAATAAACTTATCGGAAGCAAATATTTTTACGTTACATACTATAGCTATACATTTTCAACTATTGGAATTCGTGTCGCCTACTGCCTCTTATCTATTACAATAGTGGTGCAAATATATTCGTGACTTTCCGTAACCCTCATGCGTTTTTGTTTGCAAAGATTTTGGCTCTGATATTGACACCTTGTCGTTGGCCAAGTGGGTTCAAGTTTGACATTTCCTACTCTTACTATATATCTTAAGATTAGATCTGATACTATACTACACAGTAGATATGGAGAGACGGTAACTACTGAGAAGTGCTTCAGTTGTTCTTGTTAAATTGTTTTCCAACCCCTTCACACCTTTTTGATCTTGTTTGTTCCCGGATTCGGACCAAATATTGCGCACTGTCGACCTGTGCATTTTGTGCACACGCTAAATATGGTATGGTTGTTGTTTTTTGCCAAAGTTATTTTAATCTTTTATGCACCAGCAAGTTTTTTGGGTTTACAAACATTTTGCAGGTATCAGTGTTTTCAATTTTAGAGACCAGCATTTCTAAATTGACATAGACACTATCGTTATATAAGCTTAAATAACGCTTAGATAACGGCTATAAATGCTGTAATTTTTTAACCAATAATTCTTACACACTAGAAACCATTGCTTTTTAAATACTGTGGTGACAGTGGTTTTACTTTGACAGTTTATTTTATTTGTGAGCACATAAAAGTGTTATTAAATATTATATTAGATATTGAAGATTGAGATCTGTCATTGGTTGCATTCCCAATTAGTAAGTAATTACGCTATTTACACACTGGTACATTCCACTTGGAGTTCTTTAGGATTGAATGTGCATTTATGAGAGGAATAAAATGTAGGATAAAAGTTAGTGTAGAAAAAGAGAATTGCAATAGGAAAGTATTTGAAAAGAGAATACGATCTAAATTTAGTTTAGAGAAACTCATCTACATGTACGTGTTTTTGTATGGTAGTGTACACTATATATGAATGTTTTCTAAAAAAGAGGAAAGTAATAGTTGTTTAAAAATCTGCACAAGGCTTCTACATTTATTGCCGACGTTGTTCAAGTCTGTATCTTTTCTATACGGTTGAATAATGGGAAATGAGTTGTGTGGTATAGGGAAAATATCCCAAAAAAATATGTAGCGAACACACTGCAATGTGTACATACATACACGCCATGGTGGGTAAAATACCCTCAGTTCCTCCCTACAACTACTTTCTACGACGATGAATTTTCGTCAGATTGCTTCCTGTTTGTTTTCATGTGCTTCTCCTTTACTTTACATGCAGTCGACTATTCACAGGGTTGTATAGAATTTAGCTGCAGCTAGCCATTAGATTAAAACATGCATTTATGTTTCTCTCGTCTTCCTTGATAATTCACTTCATCCACTCTCAAAAATATGTGACGTATACGGCAGACTAACTTCTACATTCTTTTTTTCTGTAAAAGAACTAGCGGGACAAGACGTTGAGATAAAATGCATAGCTTACAAACACTTCTTGCCTCATGATTTACGTTGGACTGTCCCTCATCTACCACACTATTCCCGATTCATTTATTTAAAATATTCTCTTGCATCTTTCCTACACAATGTTGTTTTTATAACTTTTGTTCTTGTCATTGTCATTGGTGCAGTTCAAAATTTTCGGGATTTTAATTCAATGCTTACTCTTAGTACACTTAATTATCAGAATTTATTAAATAATGTCGTCAGTTGTGGAAAAAATGGAAAGAGCTTGATCAAGAACTCAAAAGTGGGCTCATTTATATAAGGGCGTACTTTTTATAAAATCAGGGATATAATAATGCAAAGGTGGTATACCCAGATGAAACGATTTACGAGTTTGCTTCATCATTTTGCATGAACCGTAACTGAATTTAGGTCAGGGTGGACCTTGTCATCCGTAGGAAACGTAGCATGTAGGGGTGCTCTCGGTATGTTTCGTATTGCAAGAATTATGGATAAATTTCTTTGAATAGAGCTGTAATGAATAAGTAGTTTAATCAAACTCCAATAATTATCCATATAATTTTCCAAACTCTAATAATTTAGGCGTAGAAAAGTATACAACTAATTACAGTGCAAATTAAAAAGCAAATAAATTCATGGCTGTCCGTTGACTATTCCTTGTAATGTCGACTGACTAACCTGAATTACTTGGAAGTACCTGCTTTGTTGTCTTAAGTTTTATTTTATTAGTAAATTTTGTAAAGTCAATGATTTCGTTCGTAGGACTTTATAACCAGAAATATTATTTTCATTATATACCTATAAGCACACTTTGCAAGAAGAGTATGCAGACAGGAGGGAGTGTGATTAACTGGAACTTGACAATGGATCGTGACGACGTGTGTCTCGAGGAATTTATCTGGCTTTTGTTTATGATAGACCGCTATTGAATGTGAAAGTTATGCATATACAGAATGTGATCCATATTATGAATTGTGACATGTTTACTAAGAAATGTTTATGGTTTTGCATTGTTTTCAGGATGAATTTCATCCATTTATTGAAGCATTGTTACCATACGTGAAGTCTTTCTCGTACACCTGGTTCAATCTACAAGCGGCGAAACGCAAGTACTTTAAGAAACATGAGAAGCGAATGTCTCTGGAAGAAGAAAGAAGGTGTAAGGAAGAACTCCAGGTAATAATTATTATGTTCGATTCTATTTATTTCTTGTCTATTGTGAAGTATCACAAGTTTAATTCGTCTTTAGTAATAAATTCACACTTAATATTTACTACTTTCCATTTTCCTTTACCTATTCTATCCCAATCATACTTGCTTAAGAACCTTCCATTTACAATCTATTTCTCCTTCTATTTTCATATAGGAAATCTTGCATTGTCTATAGTAATATCATACTGTAAGATTCCTATGCTGCTCATCCTGCGCATCCTTTCTTGACATAAGATTACAGAACAACAAACTAGAAAATTAATTAAAAATTAACATACTTAGAAACTTAATGTCTGTAATTAAAAACTAATATACAAACAAGGTGTAATTAAAAAGTTAATTGATGCAGAAGCACTGAAACGGTAAATTTACACTTATTCTTGCAAATAGTAAGAAGTGTACAGTTCGATTAGGTGAATGTTTCAAACTTAATTTCACCTACTATATATGTATGTGCTTACAAATAAGTCGTATAAAAAGTATTGTTTAGTTCCGGGAAAACTGATTCACTCGAATTATTGGACTAAAACTAAAAGCGGAATCATACCTCAAGTTTTAATAGATGAAGTTTACAATTAACACAAAAAATAGGATTTTTGTTACAGGGCTGTTGAAACTCAAAAACGAGCAAGTGTAGGTTTTATTTATTGGGAATGTACATATATGAGCTTTATGTAAACATAATAGAAAGAATCATCGGTGTAATTAAGTAAAAAAAATAAAACTTGCGTGTGAATACAACTTTATAAAGATAAATACACTTTTATATTACCAGCCTGTAGGTTCAATATGGGGACGGAAGCGTGCAAATTGTAACTAGTAAGTGGGAGTTTATAATTATTAGGTAGACATTACAGAGGAAGCATAAAAGATAAATGTTAATAACTCACCATGAAAATCTTGGTAGAGGATCAACGAAATGATGTGCTTTTGTGGTCAAAATAATATGGAGGCCGTGCCTATCTACGTATTTCTTCAGTATCTGTGAGCCTATCAGGCTTCAATCTGAGGATCATTGGACCAACTCACATCTCTTCGTTCATTTTGTCTTCCCTCTCTCTCCCTTCTCTAATACCTTCCACCTTGAATTGATACTTCTTTATATAGACAAATATTTGTTTTACACATCAACCCTCCTTTTTTCTACCATATTATCACTTCAACTGATCGATCTAGATGCTCTTATAGCCCAAGTTTCAAGTCAGCGCTTGACACGCGTCTAGTATTTAAACTCTGTATCACTTCGCCCCATATGCTCTGCCACGAAATCCGTCACTCAATGGTAGAGCATATAGCTCTGAAGCCCTTCCCCACCGCTTGAAAAACTACTTCTGCGTTGAGTGCCACTTGAATCCCTACAAGTGGGTATTAAGTGCTTTTGGTGTTTTTTGTGCCCTTGTCATCTTCAACAAGTTCCTACGTCAATTACTATGCATTGCAGGGTATTATTGTAATTATTACGTAAACATCTGTAAACAAGCTCTTTTGGTTACATTTTACTTTTACTTTGAGATATATACATGGATTCAGGAACATATCTTTTAAATTTTTCTACAATTTAGCAGAAAATTAATTTCGTATTAATTCTTGCGCACTTTTCTAAAGATAGTATAGAATACTATCTACAGTTTTTACCAAAAGAAACAACACTAAAAAGCTTGGGAAACTCCAAAATAGTTACTGGGCATAAGGTTGCTTGCAATTCCAGCAGCGCCTGTAACTGATTATGAAAATGGAAATACATAGTTGCGTAAGCCTTTATATTGTATATAGGGGAACTGGGAAGTCATGAAATCGAAATGAAAGCGGTTTATTATTATTGTAACGGTATTTAGTATCACGTTTGACGTGCATTGTTCCCCGAGAGCTTGTGTGACTGTGTAGAGGAAACGTAAAACTGCTCTGACAATCGTCACGTTTACTCTACAGATAATGCTCCGGAAAATATTGTATAGTTTGTATGTGAAAATATCAAGTGTGTAGATAGGTCTAAATTTGAGAATCCCAAGCTAACCCTTCCATTTGTACTATGTTCACGTCTTGTGAACATATAAAAAAGCTTCAAGTTTGGGTTTGATTTGCAAATTTCCTCAGCAAGACCATGTTGATGTTGTTTTTTGAAACAGTGGGAATCTGAGATTTTGGAGGTATTAGAATTCTGTCTTGTAGGGAGAGTTGACTCAAGTATTATATAGATACGTGGGATAAATCCGCGTGGGCTTGTGTTGGCAGTACTTCTCCCTCTCTCCTATAAATTTCTCTCAATAACTTGCTACTACATGATATTTATTTATCTCATTGATTACCCACTACTTTACTCACCACAGTCATACTACATTGGTAGTCCTGATGGTGTGGCTGCCAACAGCATTTTTTTCCTCCCTTGCTCCTCTCAGTCCTTTACATGCTCGTGAATCATGTGAATGAGGAAAAGTTAAGTTGGGACATGAAAACAAATCGTAGTTATCAGCATGCTCATGATGATCAGCGAGAGAGAGAGAGAGAAAGCAAGAGTCATAAAGTGTCGTTGAATTACACAAATGATGCTTACATTTGAATCCCACCATTTGCTTCAAGGTATTATGACTTCCCAAAAGGTTCTCAATTAGCACACGTACGATACACATTCCCATTGTTTGCCATTCAAGCGTACTCATTTTGGGGCAAACTATTAATTGAAAACGGGAGGATGATAAAATAAGTGTAATTTCAACTCACACGGGTCTTGTTGTTATTCTTCACTTTTTACTATACTCCCTATAGTATTCATGCATCCTACAGCATCAGTCAGTGGTAGGTAACGAAGTCATAGTGTTTTTCAATTTAATATAGTCAGTACATTATGAGCCACATTTATGGATACAAACCTCAGCACCCCATCAGAGAGCTTGCACAGAATATAAGAGCGCTATCAACAGCTCACCAAACAGGCCCTATAGCGAAAGGACATTTAAGGACGTCTATGAGGAAGCGGTGAGATTGTGATAGACTCTATGGTCTTAATAGTTTTCCGAGGATATTATCAAGCCGCCAGGCACGTTAGGTGTGGTGGGGACTTATATGACCAAAAACACAAAGTACCATACATGTGCATCTATCCGCGGAGCAAACGTGGAGGATCAGACGCTGCCGAAAATATATCATCAGTACCTCTCGTATCTCAAATACATACATGAGTACCTACATAATATGTAAGGTAGTCGTGAATGGTGTTTACTAAATACACTGTTTACGTGCTAATTCTTTTTCGGTGTATGGGCTGGAATGTATGGGAGCAGCAGGGTAGATTATCTCTCGCTTTAGCTGCATCTCCCAGTTGTGTTATATGAACGAGAAGAGAACGTTAGTAAGTTGGCACTAGAACAAGTGTAAGAGATATGAGGTGGAGGAATTAGATAGAGACAATTGTTGCAGTTCCGAAGGAATCACAGTGTGAATGAGAAATAGTAGTAGACCTGGGATGGGGACAAGTGATATCAGCCGAAAGTATACATCCCTGTGCGGTGGTAGTAGTTTGCTCGTCTGCATTTCGGCAGAGTATTAGGGGTAGTAAGTAGGTGCAAGGACAGCAAGACTATTTGGAAAAGCTTGGGAACGACGGCAGGAGTGAGAACACGAGAGAGAGAGAGAGGACGATGACAAGAAGCCGACCATAGATGTGTATGAGAATTATTGAAATGGGCGAGAGGAAGCGTAAGAAAATCATGTTGCTGTATGAGAATTAACAGCATATTACTTTTCCAATAACATAACAGCCTCAGATAAGAGCAATGATGGCATTTAGTGTTCTTGTATGGATCAAGATAGGAGAGAAACCCATCGTTTCACTATTTTCTATAATACACTCCGCTCTCTTTCTCTCCTGCTCCTCCTGCCATCCTTTCTGCCTCCGTGGGTACAGCCTGTGCTTCTACCCGACTACTTCCACCACCACTGCTCACACAACAACGGCCCGTTCGTTTTACCGGTTACATTTTTCATGCCTTGTGTAGTATGCTCCCGTAAAATCCGACGCTCCTTCTGCCCCAATGATATTCTTCGTCTCCGTCTTCTTGTATATGGCAGTTCTTTAAACACTTTTATTGTGTTGCTATTTACCCAGGAAAATATTAGGTGTGACGAGAAAGAATGTTTCCCTTCCTTTTTTACCGCCTAGCCATATACCAACTCATGCTGTCATGAAAAATTCTTCGTCACTTTCTCCTCCACACCTATTTATGTCATACACATGATTTTCCTTCAGTGATCTACAACCGCTCTAAAAATACTAAACGCTCGTAGAGTATCCAGTAGCATTCCCACATCTCAACGCTGAATACTTTTCATGACACTTGTATTTACTATTCTAATAGTTCCTAACACATAGCTAATAATTTCACTTACATACCTCACCCATTTCTTTAAAGATACCTTACAATTTCTTAAACAGGTCTATAATAACTCCTTATAACCTACTAATGCCTGTAGATGTCCAAATAATTCCTTATACATACATTGCTGAGGGGTTGAATATCATTGTTGAGCCTTCTTCTCCATATTTTAGACTCGAGAGATTGCATGGCGATAGTAGACGGAAGGGATCGCATTACGTTCACTGATTGTTTTGCAAGCGACCGCAACATCATAAACTTGTTTACAGTAGTTGGACCTTGAATGTGGGCGTAAGATATGGAGGTTAGATTGATGAATTTTAAAAGTGGATCTTGAGTCCACCCTGTAGAAATTTCTTGTGCAAGTGTATCTGTCAGTCGGAGGGTTTGTGTAAGTCCAGGCCCGAAAGATATATAGAAAAGTGCATAGTCGTTGACTGGGAACGATTTGCCCTCGCGACAGACTTCACCGCACTGTTTGGTTTGGTAGGATGGTCGGGAAGGAAATAGCCGGAGTAAATTGATGTAATTCCACATCACATGCTTGCTACTTCTGTACTATATACAGTGGCAGCAGTATAAGTCGGGCTGAATGAGCTCCGTGTGGAATGTGTGTAGTTGAATGTGTATGTGTCTATGTGCAAGCTGGAGAAATTGTCCCGTCCCTATTTATGATCTCTTTGAGGAGACGATTCCGGTCGACTTATTGCATTCTTCTCCCTGTTTGCAACTATAACTCCGGAAAAGACAAAGTTTTATCTTTGATTCCAATCTTGTCACCAGGATTTATAATAACTAACCTCTTAGGCTATTCATTCTCCCTCTTTACCCGGCTTCTCGGGTAAACAGGGCATGCTGTCTTTATAATACTTACGAGTCTTATTATCCTTCAGCTGTTATAGCATATCTTACTCGATTTTGCATCCATGTACTTGATAGTATGGGAACTTCACTGAATTTCAGTGGATTTCTCCCGTAAATCCCACACATTGCTTGCAAAGATTTGACTTCAATGTTCTTTTGCTTCGTATGTGTACAAATGTTTTCGTTGAGTCGAACGATAGTATAAATAATATTCGACGACGGTCATTAGGCTTCTTTTTTTGCCAGCATTCGGAGTAGGCAAGGAGAGCAGGGAGTAGAAGTATGAGGCCTACGATGTTCCGTCTTCTCCTAGATAAATCTATGTAAATGAAAGGGATTACTATGTAGGAGTCCATGTAAATACTCCGAGAAAAGCTAAAAATCTTGTAACTTCGGCGTTGTAATAGCTTTATGCATTGTAAACACATAAGTCGGAGGTTCTAAGAGGCTGTCAGGATACATATGAACTGTTATAGTACTCGGAACGACTCTAACACAAGCCACAATTTGTGTACGCATGATATATAAAGAGAATGATGCTGAAAATACTAAGAATTGTGCTTAAAACAGAGGATGATGCTGAAAATACTGAGGAATATGTGCAAAATACAGAGGAATATGCTCAAAATACTGAGGAATATGTGCAAAATACAGAGGAATATGCTCAAAATACAGAGTAATATGCTGAGATCATGTTGTCTTTGAATACGTACGACACTTTCTAAGCTCCCATTTACTTCGTGTACAGAAACTTGATCTTTGCATTTTAGCTAATACTTGTGTCCTTAATATGCACTGAATAATAGTGTAGTATTACTATATAGTTCATAGTTTACGATGACTCCTGTACTTGGTTGAGTTTTACAAGCGATTCCGAGTGGAAAAGTGTGTACTAAATAAAAACTGTTTCAACTGTCTTTTAAATGTGGGGTATCATTGTAAGGAGCACTTCAAATACATACTGTTATGACACGGACGTGCCACATAGTCCAGCCTTACAATTATATGACATTATAAGCCTTGAAAACGTATGGAAAGCATTGCGGAGAGACAATATAGAGCTACTCAACAATAACTCTATTGCAATTTTCTTTAACTTTCTAAATTGACTTTTTGGTTTTTCATCTATACAAATTATTCCCTTGCTTTTCGCTCATTCCCTCCGTACCATTTGTACTACACCATGCTTGCAAAATGCATGTGAAACCCTTGTATTTAAATTCTACTACATATATGTATGTCGTGCATCTAAAAGATAACATCCGTGTTGTGTAGGTATCGTGCATTCGCATACTTATTTCGGCACTTTGTTCAATGATATTCCGCATTGATGTCTTGGATGGTAGAAGACGATGAAATGAAGATATCGTCTTGCTGTATACAGCATCATGGAATGAGAGGTCGCGGATATAGAAAATGATTTCGATATACTTAGAACAACCTAAAATTTAGTCTGCGTTGCTACAAGTGTGTATGAGTTGTGAGGGGAAATTCCTTCATTAAGTGTATCGTTGGGGTATGCACGCGCCAAGCGATTTACTTACATGGACTTCCGTCTCCAACTGCTTACCACATTTCATCTCACAGTCGGGTAATAATTATTTCCTCGTTATATGTCCTGCACCACTGCACTTGGAACTTGCTTTAAGTTTGCATAAGGCTAGATTATTATTATTATTATCTCAACTATATAGCCTGATTCCTCTTAAACCCTGAATTTCTTAGTTCGAGGTTGAAGGAATCAAGAAATGGAGACAATTCTCCACTCCGGGACCTGACTTGGGTCGACTCATCGGGCCATTATTTTTGCGGAAACCTCAAAAAATTAATAATAAAGTGGTCCCCTGGGTATGCAAATCTACTAAATATTTGGTGTTTTCGTTTCCACACACCAGACTGTGACTGTCATGGCAGCAAAGAATTGGCATAGGGAATTTTGAGCTGCGCTACAGGATTTACCCTGAAACCGTAAAGAATTTAGTAACGGATCTTCCAAGTCCGGTTGATGATCCGGCATTGTACATCACTCTGTAAAAGACTTACTGCCAATCTGGATACTTAATCGGCTATGACAAAGTTTATGGGATACCTTGGAGATGTAAACGGCAGTCCAATAGGGATTTCAAATGGTTATTTCCCAACTCACTGAGTACAGCAAAGCATTGAAAAGTGAGGCTTTGAGGATATTTGAAACGAGCCGAAGATGAGATTTCCAGGGACACGTACAAGTGAGTGAGAGAGAGAGAGAGCGAACAAGTGGACTCGAAGAGAAGATAGGATAGGAGGATAGGGTAGGGGAAATATATCGAGGGATGAAAATGAGTCTTAGAGACAATCTAATGTTGAATGGACGGACCCGAGAGAGAGGTAATGTAGCTGAGTAACGAATTTGTGGAGTCCGTAAATCACCGCAACTCACTACCTTAATCAGCACCAATTGCTCGAGAATCGGATCATTGACACGCCTATCCGTGACCATCCGATGGCCGATTTCCATTTTCTAGTTTCAATGGCTTTGCTTATTCTCATCTCCTCATCTTTTACCTTACCACAATTCTCCATTCAGACACCAACTCTCTGGTACTTGTAGCCCAGGGACACCTTCATTCCGTTCGGTATTGCAAACCGTATAAACCCATTTTATTTCATTGGAGGTTAACCGACCTAGGAACATACAGGAAATATCTTGTAGCCGCAGTCGGAGTCGCAAACTATATAGACAACCTACTAGTCATCTCCACTGTTCATGTCTGCTAGCTTCAACATGTTCTTCCGTACTTGACAAACTACTCTCTGCACTACATGCCCTTACTTACGGTCTTTGTCAGGTCTACGTGGCCGAGGCAAACCGCGAGCAAATCGTCCATGGCTATCCATTTACCCCGTCTTCCTGTCCTGTCGCTCTATTTCATGTCTCCCTTGATTTTAAATGTATAATTTAATTAAGCCTCCCTCAAGTGAAGTTGTTGCAGGCCTTTAGCGAACTTCTCCGTGTGTACTCGGAAAGCATTTAATTCCTCCTGGTATTTTGCATTCCGCTGACATTCGACATGAAACCAAAGTAACCTTTGGCTCGTTAAATTTTGCCATCGAGAAGTCCATGTTCATTCCTGGGCAATGAAAAGAATGTACATGGCTTATTGGTGGACGATGGGTGTAGTTTGTTGAAGTCAGAACGAATTTATTGAGCATTCGAAAGTACGAACTAGCCAACAGGCTGGTCATAAGTCGGGTTACGGAGGACAGGGTTCGTACCTTTTGATGAGTTTATCCCAAAACCTGAAGTTATTTGGAGTTAGTTGTAAAAGGTAGTCCATATATAGGTAGCTATACTTACTGCCATGGTTCTGAATTGTGGTTTCCCATCGGTTTAAAGTTTGTTTTAAGCATTCTCGTAGCCGACTAGGCCAGTGCTCAAACATAGGCACGATAAGGTTGTGCAAATGGGGAAGAATGTGTGGATATGAGCCTGTAATTGTGGGAATATTGTAAAAAATGACCTGTCATGAGCAGCATTAGCAGGCGTGACGCCCATCTCCGTTCATGAATGCTTTATTCAGTGGAGTTGATGTGTTCGAGGGTTTGCTCAACCTCTGCCCATAGTCATGCTATGCATATCTATGCCCTCAGAATTTTCTGCAGTAGCTTAATAAAGGTAGAATATTGTTATCACTATATTATACAGATATATGATTATGGTTTCTGCCATATTATATGTATAATTATACATGCATGGAGCTTGCAGTACATGCATAAATGCTCTAAATAGAAATAAGGCTGAAGGGAAAAACGTAGGATATCTGACTATTTACGATCTTAAAAGGTTCTGTCTTGGGGTGCACAATATTCTTAATAAAGCTATTATATATAGATATGTATAGTTTAAATTATTTTATGCACATACTATATACCTAGCTATATCCGTATTACACTGAGGTTCTGAATGGCGACCAGCACGATAAGGACGAATGAGGATGAGGTTGATAAAAGAAATAGAGAAGGAAGAGTTTTGGGAGAAAAGAAGTTCTCGTGTGTCATCAATAAACTCTCGATAGACTCCTTATGCTTATTCCGCCTTCACGATATAATATGATTTCCATTGAGAATTCTATGGTCGTTGTGTTGTGAAAAACTATACTTTGGCCTGTAATTAAAATGCAATTTAAAGGATTTAAAAGCCATAGAGGTGTCCTGGCCCCTCCTGATTATAAGTCATGGCCAAAGTAAAAAGACGCTGACTTTTCGAATCTTTGGTGGTAAAGAGAAGAGAGAACAAGTCCGGAGCAGAGAACTACCCTTTCTCAGACTATATGCTTCAGATATATAGGTACTCTCTTTTTCACAAGAGGGAAATAACCCGAATGATTGCAGGGACAGAGCGGAAATGCATGCTAACACATGCTTTTACTCTCCGCTATACTAATTCCCTTTCTCTTCAACGTCCATGCTCCTTCATGATAATACATACATATGTATAGTAGCATGATGGGTATAGGGAAGTCATCTTCACAACTTTTCTCTCTCTCTCTGTCATCGTTTCTCCCTTTTTAACCCGCATCGGTCGTTATCACCGTCCTCCTACCCTCCTACTAAACTCTGATCAGTCATAATCTACTTCTTTTGCTCTTATGATATCGCTTATTACCATCCTGAATGTGCAGTACTTATTATTCGACGGCCTTTATCCCAGCACAATCTACCCAAATGATATTTAAGACACTATGCTATATGAAGTAAATGTAAGGAATCCAGTTGACACCCTCTGCATCCTCACGTCCGGAACAGAGGCAATAGTTATAAATAATTCCTTGTACCTTCCTTCATTTCTCAGCCCCACTTACTTACCTTTCAATCACTTATATTCACTGCATTAATTATGGGCCCATTTCAGCGCGATATTTCTTAATTCTTTAAGGATTTTATAGCCTCTTTGTCTTTCAGAATTTGGTAAAAGGTCCTATTTCTTCTTTTTAAACGTATCGGGCTTGTTCAAGTTTCCTCATCATCTCTTGATAAAATGTTTTCTTTCTTTTGAGCAGAGTGAGAAGGTGGAAGTGAAGCAAAAGTGGGCGTCTCGACTGTTGGGCAAACTTCGGAAAGACATCACACAGGAGTGCCGTGAAGACTTTGTTCTCTCAATAACTGGCAAAAAGCCTGCCATGTGCGTCCTCTCTAATCCTGATCAAAAAGGCAAAATGAGACGAATCGATTGTCTCCGTCAAGCGGACAAGGTAAGCATATTTAATTAATATATTTTAATTATATTTAATTATTCGGCCTATCATGCAAAAATAGTAAATACTAAAGATACATTCTTAACATACATTTTTCTCAAACATTCTCAAGCAAGTTCGTCAACTTTCATATTTTGTATCATTTCTCGCATCACCTTACAAATCTGTAAGTCAAGTCTTAAGGTTAGATAAAGTATAAATATGTAGCTGCTGCTGTTTAGCTGAGGGACATGAAAGCTAGGCTAAGGCATCTCATTATGACTATAGGGTTCTAGTGGAGTTAGATAAATCAGTGGGATCTGCTAGATCAAAACAAGTGGCACCATTAGCAGACGGATGTGGAGTGTAGTGAGGAGTAATGGTAGTATTTAGTAAGTAGACGACGGACACCCAGAGTAAGTAAAAGTTGGTTGAATTTGACGAAAAGCCTGGGAGGACTTTTCGAGTTAATTTCGTTAGAAAGCCGTTCCACTTGACTGAGAAATGAAAGTCCGTATAGTATGTAGTTGGGTCGCGCATCTGATTGTCCTGCTTATTGTCTCCTGCATACATAAACCTACATACACACATACATAGTATGTTGTATGCATGAATATGGGGGAGAAGACCATAGTTCGGAAGCAGAAGAAAAAAATGGAAAGCAAACGCTCTGACAATGGTTTTTGCCATTCTTTTTATAGTAAATATAATATGTATATAGTAAGCCGTATGTAAGGGAGTGGACGACAATTTGGAGCCTTCTGCTCTCTAACATGCTTTCCAAGTTCCCAATGTCCTGTCCTTGGTATTTCCACCAAGCCAATCTTCTCAAGTTGTTAATTCTGTTGTGTAGAGTAAAGGGATGCAGCTCATTCAAAATGTGAGGACTATGCATGTCATGCTTTAGTCATGTATACTTCTGCCGATGTTCTCTTGTTGTGGATATTCATGTTATGTGTGTGCGTTTTTTATCTTGTATGCTATAGACATACCGTAGTAAAGTTGTGATATGCAATTTTCAGCTAAATAAAGATGCTGGAAATTTGCGGTATAGCATATCTTTTTTGATAAAGATGTAACGACTAGTAGGATCACACTGGAACTGCATACCTGCTTATATGTTCATGGCTTCATGAGTTCCGATTTTAGTTTTATACAGTTTTTGTTTTGCTCTCTCGCCGCATGTAGCAGAGTATGTGCATGTATACAACATGACTTGGAATATAATGAGAGTAAAGCGAAAAAATTGTACACAACTAGTATATTATGTTTTTATTTCTTAATTCTCTCCTCCGTATTTACCACTGCATGGTATACGTTGACATACATGCAGGGGCCATACTTGTAACAATTTATAGGGTCCGTTGTTGTTATAAGGTATGTAGTTTTTCTCTTCTAAGTTGTATCGCTACGCTCTTGCGAGTTGTGTGTAGTCCTGTTTTCTTTGGGATGGTCGGCTGCATGCCTAAAACATATTTAAGGCCCTAACTGTATATAGACAAGAGCATGTTACTCGTGGATGACTCTGGCGCCGGGGAGTGCTGACCTAGCGGCATGCATGCGAAAACGAAAAATCAGAAACTTACTTGGACTCACACCATTTGTGAGTCGAGTGGTCTAGTGGAGATTTCTTCCGTAGTAGCCTCTCCAGCACGACGTAGTTTGAGAGGACGTCTTATTCTGTCATCGAATCTTGTTCCTCCTTAGACTCAATCCTCTTTTTTCTTTTCCCACTTTTTATGATGATTCCACACTTTTCGGCTTTCCAACACGCTTTCGTTACCTAAATCATCAGAACGTATCTCACTTTTATGTTATTTATTTTGGATTCAGACAGTTTTGACGGATTTTTGACATGTTTTAGTGGTTCAGTGAATTTGTTGGTTTTTTTGAGTGTTTTGAGATTTTTCCTTTGAATTTTTGTTTTTTTCCTGCTAGCATCTCCAGTATTGGCAATGCTGGTTTGTTAACATTTTTTCCAGTTTTCATAAATTTGTAGTTTTTCCAGTTTTCATAAATTTGTAGTTTTTCCAGTGTATATTTTTAGTCACTTTTGTATTCCCTATGTTGTTTGTATACTTCGTGTCCTTTCATTCTTAGTTTCTGCTCAGTCCTTTTATTTGCAATGATTTGTTGTTATTTGCACTGTTATGCTGAGCAACGATCAAGTGTTGTTAGTTCCATGTAATTTGTGTAACTTACGATGTGGTAAGGAAAGGATGAGTGCTTGTCTGTGTCAAGGAGCTTGCAGCCATTGCAGGAACATTGTTTGCTGGTGACTTTTCATGTTTTTGGAAGAAGAAAAAACTCTGTAGTAGTAGATATGGCTGGATGATATGGGGAGCTTATGACTGGAACTGGTTGTAGTAACGTATTAAGTGCCGTAGTATCATCTCCGCTTCCCCAGAGACCAATGAACGCTTTTCTCCTTGTATTTTGCGAGATTCAACTTTATAGCTATAAGTGGTAAGTAGTCATCCGACTAAATGCTTGTACAAGGGTACTTACTCTCCTAAGTAGTATTTAACAGAGGGTATATAGTTTGTTTTTGTACCCAAGTACATATATGTAGAGTACATTGAGTAGAGTTGTCGGAATGTAAGAAACTCCATGAATATGAACCTTATGGCAGACTCATGCATGAAAGGACTTGGTTGCATGCAAGTTTTCCGAAGACAACATACTCCCGACGTAACAAGCTACATGTTGATATAACACAATGTTCTCAAGATATTTATGCCCCGTCAAGTTGCAATGTATGACTTGAAAATGCTCACTACGTACGACTTCATGACAGATGCTTGCAAATTGAAAATTGTGTCTTGATCCTCTCCTCTGACCTCCCTCTGACTTCCATGTGGTCCAGTGGCATCATCCTACAATTCCCAGCGACGGATAAATGCTTATTGTAGCGCGGCCTTTCATGAGTCTTCTCCTTGGTCGTACATACAATACGCCGCTCTGTAACTTGTTTCAAGTGGCTTATTAGATACTCTCTGCATTCTCAAGTGTCTTACCCCCGGTATTCCATATTCAGCTTATTGTTCATTGAGATATACTCGGCGATTATCACATTATAGTTTGTATCAACTTTGTTACCATAGTTTCCTTCATTCTCTGTCACTGCATATATCAATTTTTTCATGCATGGTTACAATACTACGGTTTTTCCGTATACAATGCTAGCTATCATAAAATCTTTAAGTTCTATTTGAAGAATTATAAAAGATATACAAGATATTCTATATTCATAGTCGTAGAATATAGTAGAGACAATCAGCCGTGGTGATGCCGCATTTTAACTCTGTTATTCCCGAAAAGTTTTAAAGGGGCTTCATACCTAATCATCATTACAGAAGAGCTAAGAATTCCTTGTTTTATGCATGAACCGTTGCGTTATGTAATATGTGTAGTATTTCTGTACCGTTTATTTTATTATGTCAACTAAAAGCAACGCAATTCAACTTTCTGTAGCCAGTTTTAGCTGCCCTAAAAGTAAGGCCATGACAGCATCAACAACAACAATGCTACGAGAAAAAATCAGAGAAACTTTTTTTGTTCTGAGCTGGTTAGCTCAGCGGGCTAAGAGCTTCAATTGACCAATCCATCACATATGTACTATGTATGTAGATCATTTTATGAGATTAGCCCAAAAGAAATTATAGTCAAATAAGGAGACGAGATAGAGGCAGAGTGCAGAAGAAAAAGATAGTAGTAGAAATCACACAGTAGAGAAATCTAGAAAATTCAACGGGCATTTTACGCCGGACAAATATTTTGTCTCATGCTGCCGTTGTCCCTGTGGGATGTTATTAAGCGCAGTAACTCAAGATTTTTTTGCATTAGCTTTTGCATTATCATACCATATGACTGAACTATGAAAAGTACTGCTAATTTTGTAAGTTAGTTATTTATCCTTTATATATGGTAATGCTGCAGAGGAATTTTTTTCACTTGTCCAAACATACTTTGTGTTGTCCTGTTTTTAACGAAGAAATAACTGCTTGAAAGTTACGTACATATGTAATGTAGCTTTTGACAAATGTTTGCAAATTAGATGATAATTCATATGTTGAACGAAGGGGTTGATGAGGGTCCTGTATGTTGCAAATGAGAAGACATCAATTCAAGAGAAATATTTGGTGATTTCAAGATTAGATTTTGAATGGTTACCGGTGTATGTAAACCTCTATGTCCTCGAAAGGATGTAGAGGTTTAACACCCTATGGCAAATTACAGCTGTGGTGCTTCTCGATTTGGATAATTACTTGTGTGTTCGAGTATATGATAGAGTGATTTCTTTACAACACGATGTGCTAAGTTTCACAATAATAATACTAAAAGTTGATTCAAAACCAGTAGTGGTATTAATCGTCATTCCTCAAACGCTTCCTGTCCTCAAAGGTCTTGAAGGGGTGAAATATTTGTGAGTGTCCTTGCAATGACAGTATCCGGTTTTTATTATTAATTATCAACCGTGTAACATGATAAAAAGCAGGTAGTTAGCTGGTTTTGTTATCTTGTAACTATATACGTGTGTCATAGTCATATCATCAGAGGTGTCTTATAAAAGCACGTCGTCTGGCATGTTCACATATCCTTCTGGCGGAGAGGTGAGAATAATGTTGACGTTCATGTTGTGTACATCACAGGCTTTCACATAATTCATCGCGTGAGGGTTGACTACTCTTTTACTACTACTACTTACTACTACGAGGTTTTGACTTGTTGCGGAATGTGTCCCACCATGTACTAATGTCCAGATGAATGATGATAGTATTTGTGGAATGTGTGACTTTCAGGTGTGGCGGCTGGATCTAGTGATGGTGATTCTGTTCAAAGCAATACCTTTAGAAAGTACAGATGGGGAAAGACTAGAAAAATCTCCTGAATGTCTCCATCCTGGCCTTTGTGTCAACCCGTACCACATTAATGTTTCCGTCCGAGAACTGGATCTATACTTGGCCAATTTCATCAACAGCCATGGTAAGCTTTTCCAATTTTTTAGCTCTCCCGAGCATTATGAGTTACATCCCTGAATTATTTTTTAGTTAATTATACTTCACAAAGATTATTTCAAAATGGCTTATTATAATATATCGAAACAATCAGAAAACAGAATAAAAGCACGCGAAGATATTTTTTATTATTCAGTTTTTATGTTGATCTATTTGACGAGAGAAGCAATATTTAGATGTGCACAAACTGGAGTACCTATTTAGATATTATTTTAAATTAAAAAATCAAGTAAATTTGAAAAGTTAAAGGTTAGTAGTCCTGCATGAATTGAATTTAAATTTTGTAAAAGTAAATTCTGCAGAGATCCTGTAAGAAACAAATCTTATAGGAACAAGCACCGCAAGTAAATTAAAGAAAAAAGATCATAAACGACTAAAGAGACACGTGGTTAGTTGAGAAATAAGTATGAGAGAAGTAAGTTTCCGGAAACTTTGCATGCCGAGGGAGGGAGTGTATAAGTACCGTAAGGGGTTGAGATTTAGTCCGAGGACGGTTCACTGATTGTGAGTGTGGGATGCTTCGGCTGTGAAGTACTTGGTTAAAAAGAATTTGTTGAGTTGAGAGAGTTCGTGACTTTGTCGAATGAGTAATTGGGTTGGACGGGAAAATATTTGGTAAAGCTGAGTGCGGTTGTTTTGCGTGTTGAGGGGATCTTGGTGAATTGTAACCTTTCATTGGAGTCCTGCTGAGACTTAATGCGAACCAGTGATAGATATGAGTTAGACAGGAAGGAAAGTTGATCTGAGTGGAGGCCAAGGTAGAGAAAGAATTGTCTCTTCTTCTCCTGCTACTCGCCTCTTCTTCTTCTTCTTGTTCTTCATCTCCTCCCGCAAAACACTTGCAGCAAGGGAAAAAAGGAGAAGTAAGAGAGATCCGGTAACGGAATTCTCCGACCCTTCTTTCCACTTCCATTCCATCCTGTAATTTATGAAGACTGTAATTTTTGATCTGAGCTCAGCACACGATACACATATACACAACACACTGAGAGGACCGAGCTGACGCGTTTATGCATGCTCTTCCTCCCTGCTAGCCCTCATGTGGAAGCTCACTCCGTCAGATATCTAACCTCCCTGGTAGCTTTATCTTACCCTTCTCAATTCTTATTGTCTCTGTATATCTCTAATCGTTATTACTATAGTTGTAATGGGTAAGGAGATATGGCTAAATGTATTGAATCACAGAGTATCGGGTTGTGTGCATATGTACATTGGGCCCCATACAAACAGTATGCGTCCCAGCAGTCAGACACTTCAGCTCCTTAAAATACTACATTAAATACAAACACTGCACTTAATACACTATCTTATAAGTATATGTTAAGCCGGAGGTGGATGTATTTGCAAATTCTTTTGATCTATCACTTTCGTGTGAAAGGATGATATGTTGTTAATGTCCTGACTCTTTTCCTCCCACTAATTGTATTTTTATGTGCAGATATCTTGAGCGGAATGTGTGACAATAATAACGAAAAGGAAGAGGAGCGAGGAATGAAGGGTGAGTTGTTGTTTTCATTTCCTTTTATTTTTTCTAGACACAACCCAGGTAAGCACTATAATCCCATCTATTATGTGCGTCTTTCCTGTATCTTCTTCACTTTTCCCCACAAAAGCCTTCTCATCATAAAAGGGCTCTTGCATATACACCAAAATGTTACATGTTTGCATCACATTGACGTGCATAAGTATTTCAAAACTTGTAGTTAAATTTCTGTATAATATTGATGCACACAAATTCATATATGAATTCATCCTTCTATAAACATGAAGTTAACAATAACTCCACATACGGATACTTTATATCTACATACTCTGTCGCACTATGTAACAGCTTGGACAAGTTTAATAAATCCGGCGCAAACTTTATCTTAAGCGTTGATAACAACAAGGCCAATTTATTCAATATTGTATAAGGAAAACTCTTGCGTAGACCAGTTTTTAATTCCCTTGTTGACAAAGATTTACTTTTGAATTCATCAAATACACCAAGGACTATGGGAAGAGGGATTTGAGGGTAGTTCTTTCCATGTATAGTTGTTGTTCCAGGAGCTACATACGCCGCATTAGTAGATACTCCCCAGCCTCGGCTGGTCGCTCTCCCTTGTGTATTTAAGCTTGTCCCCTGATTAGATTCAAGTTATCAGTGATTAAGTATAAGAAATTAGCAAAGCTACTAGGCATAGATGAGGTAGTGGAGTGCTCATTTCCGATTAGGTTTATTTCCTGCTGCTCAAAGATTTTACCCTTGCCTTCGGATTTCCTGGGTGAGAAATGTGCAGTTTTCCTTGAGTACTACTTAGTTGATTGCCCTCAGTCGTTTCTTCGTCTCTTTTTCTTCTCTCTCCTGTCTCACTCTCTGTCTCTGACTCTTCTATCTCCTCAGTCTCTCTCTATCTCGTCCGGGTGGGTGTTGCTCGGTGAGAGACAAAGACTCGGAATTTGCTTGACAATTAAGGGGATAAAAGAATGATAGCTTGGATCAATGCTTTTGTGTGTCTACCGTTCGGCTACAGCTTCATCCCTCCAAGTTGTTCATACAAGCTCAACTTATTTCCTTCAATTATCCGTCCCATGAATTACTGTCTCAACTTTATGTTTTATGTACGCTGTGTTTGAGTTTTACCTAATTATTTGCATATCTTTTCCTTATTTTGTTCCTCACTTCTTTATTGGAATCTTTGTTTTCTATTTGTTTTATTCCTCTGATCTTGGAATATGTGAAAAGTTAGTAAAATAAAATGTAGGAGTATCTAAGAAAATGAGTTTTGTTATGGCGGCAGGATTTTAGCTCTATGATTGTAATTTGTCGTTAATTGAATTTACCTCAATTATTTATTGTGCTTGGCAAGAAACCTTGTTAGCTCACTTGGAAGTATATATGGATCCTTTTTTGTGTTTGAAGGGATTCAACTTTGGGATTGATTGGAAAGTTTTCCTTCCCCATGTAAATGCTCTGAGGAAAGTACCCCGAAGCTTGATTAAAATCTTATTAGATTCTAATTAATACATGAATTTATTACTGAAGGGTGCAAATAAATTAACAAGATTACTTTTTCCATTTACCGTCATTATGAACAGCAAACAATAAGGTGTTTATTTCGGAACTCGTGAAGTTATTTTGGATTTGTCGTCCAAAGAACTTGTCGCAAGTATTAATTAATTCTTATTTTCGTAGTTGCTGTTAATTGATTTTTCTCCTGGTCGCTATATTCTTGTTTTCAATCCATTGGTAGTTCTCTTCTGTATTTTCCGACAATCATTTATCCAACATTTTACAAATTCAAAGTTGCTCAACTGTGTTGTTTTGCGATACCAAGCTTACCAGATTATAGCTTTCTTGGCGGATGAAAGATACAAGCTCATGAGATGCATGGGCATTGTATATTTTAGTTTTAGTGTAAGGCTATGTCCTCCGATCCGAGATCAGTTTTTTCCTGTTTTTTGACCCCTTTTTCCTCTTCTTCATCATCTTTTATGCTTAGCTTGGTGGAATTGTGTTTTTAAATAGGCTCCCGTATCGCATAATGCATGGCGAGTTCTAGGACAATGACAATGAGCAACTTTGTTGTTTACCCCAAGATTTATTAGCCGTACAGCGGACGGAGCCCAACATACGATTTCCTACCATGCAACAACCTATCCACTCTTTCAGTATTCACTTAGATAAATCCACTAAAGCCGCTACTGTTTCTCGTGCTGTATGCAGGACAAACATTAGGGAAACCTTGAGGGTAAACATACACGCTCTCTAAGATCTTCCCCTTAGACTTGATTTGTTATTTCATACTTTTTAGTTATAATGAGATCCCGTAGTATTTTTTTATTTACGGACCATCTTCCCATAATTCATTCTCTTCCCCATAGTCTCTTGCTCTGTCATCTAATTTCCTACTTAAATTTTAATTTTTGAAATGAATCCTTAAGAATCAGACGGCGGGAGCTTTTGACGGCCAGTTTTAGGGATTGCTTATAAGGACTAAGGTTTTTGATAGCATAGCATATCATACCTATATGAGAATTTGTTTTAGGTTGGGCTAGTTTTAAGGTACATACTAGGAAAAGTAGTCGTCAAAGGATCCTAATGTACCAACTTCTAGTTCTGCTGGTGCAATAATGTACCAAAGAGAAGACGATAAAAATCAAGGAAACAATTGTGACATTTGTTCTAAGCGTGGAGGTCTCAATGTCTGCAAGTTGTTGTGCTCGTGCAAAGTTGATTTAAGATCATTAAGACATTAATGAATAACGAAGTTGGTACTTTAGGATCCTCCACTGATGATTTGAAGAATAGTAGTAGCTTGAAGATGGAATGTGATGACGCGTTTTGAGGGTTGCATACGGGAGAGTGAATCCACGAGAAAATAAAAATGTAGGTCCTGATAGGGATGAAAATAAAAAAAGTGACACGTTTTCTCTTCGGCACGTATGTCTCACAATGTGTGAAATGAAGTCTTTCCGAGGTGATGGCAGGTTAGAAAGCTTGCGATTAGGCATTCTGCTGACGACGGGCTCAGAGGAGCGAAAAGTGATGAGTAAATTGGCTGGTGGTTCAGGGAAGAAGAACTGCAAGGAAGTGGAAATTCTAATACTTATGGCTACAACAAAGGTCTCTAGTCTCTCTGATTCCATAGGCTGGACACCGTACCCTTTACAATTACATGGACCTTCTGGGTTCTATCAACTGTCCTACTAGCATAGGTATAGAAGTCTATTTTACTGGTAAAAATACTAACGATTGCCTTATTGATATGAAGGGATATTGGAACTTCCCTGCAGAGTTTTTCCTCTGGTGTCGTCGTGAGTGTTTGTTCCCTTGGATGAGCAAGCAGACAGTGTGATGAAGTGTTCCTATCATTTTTACGCGACCAGATAGTAGCACAGTAGACTGTAGTTTATTACATCTCTGTTAGCTACAAGTCCTTTAAACCGGAGCTTTTCACGGTATGTTGTGCATGGGGGTTAGTTAGATGCAGTGGCGGAGATTCCCTTAAAAATCATGCGGATCTCCTTACATTTGAGCGTTCCGCTCCTCTGATACTTTGGTTTTTAGCCACTATTTGTGGAGGTGAGGATAATAATAATGGGACCCTGTGAATTGGTAGGATGTGTCGATAGATAATAGTTCTTTAGTATCAGTCCATTGAGTCGCCTATGGCTGTAAAGTGCAAGTGGTGAGACTCAAAGCTCAGCAACCCGCACTGACATTATAGCTGATGTATAGGTTCGTAAATCTCGTCTGCTCGCCACCCACTACACATCTTCTCCACGTATTATCGCTCTGGGAGAATTCATTGTGCCACATGTCGGTCTCCAGTGCTTTTGTCTCTCCTGCTCTCTCTCCCTTTCTCTTCCTTTTATTCCCGTATTTTTACTTAAGCGCACAAAAATTCCCTAGGAATGCATGCTTCTCTCTCCACTATCTCCTATATAATGGTCTGTGTACTCCCGAATTCACGTTTTTAATAGCAATAGATGTATACGCTTAGCAGTACTTTAGCCGGATTATGTACGTTAAGGAATACGTTAGGTGGCTTATGCACGTTAAGTAGTCGGTTAGGTAGCTTATGTACATTAAGTAGCGCGTTAGGTGGCTTATATACATTAAGTATCGCGTTACCGATACTAGATCTCCATTTAAGCTTGGAAACTCGACTATGTATAGGATATGAATGGCTACGCAAGTCTAAATAGGGAACATTAGTTTCCAATGTGTATACAGTGGTTTGAATCTAGCCAAGCTAGCAATTTTTAGGTTAGAGCAAGCGAAAGCGAAGAGAGAGAGAGAGAGCGCGCGAGAGAAAAAAATACTAGGAGGAAGTCATGAAGTAAAAGAGATTTACAATTTTTATACTTTAAGGGGCAAGCAATCAGAATGAAAACGTATGAGGATGTAATTTGAATGAGAAAAGGTTCTGTTATGGAGGATAATTCACTAGATACATGGCTGATGGTGGGATAGTGATCGTGGTTTCCGTTCAGCCATAATAACAAGTCAACTAGACGTGCTAGCTGGCATTAAAAACTAGGGCTCCTCTTCGATATCTTACTTTATGAGCAGTTGTTCATTCTGCGTGTTTGCAATTTTTTTCATATAAATAATGTAGTGGATTTTTTCCATATTTGCATAGGATTTTTTAGGTCGGTAGATGTATGTACAGAATGTTTATATACAGTGTGAATTCAGTTGTTGCAGATGACTATAGGACTTAAAAAGACAGGAAGAGGATGGGGTGATTGTTTTGTCTGATGGGGAGGCTAGAAGGGTAGTAAGCACCGCCACCATTCTATACTCATTTATGCCTAAACTAGTCCACCCTCAAACGAAAGAAAGTTTGTTGGGTTTTTGGTTGGGAATTTCCATTGGATTAAGATGTAGAAAATTGTCGGAGATTCAAATTTAAGGATTCTTAAGACTCTAGTTGTGGTTGCCTAAATGGGGTTGTTACGTACACAGGCAGAGAGAGAGTGGAATTTAGTGTTAGAGCGGGAAAAAGATTAAGGGAGCATATAATATAAAGTAATCCTGATCGAAAATCTAGATGGGTGGAGGAGTGAAATGTGCGGGCGACAGGCATTGTCTAATCGCCGTAATGGCTCATAAGGAGATGAGGAGGCAAATTTTTACTGCAGACAAAAGAATAGGGCATTCCGTCCGTAACGAGCTTTTCACAGGATTCAACGAGCGGACTAACTACTCCTACTATATATAGTATATGCATAATGTGGTGTACCCACTTATGCATAGGGAACATATATACTTGTGGTATGTATAACTAATACCGTGTATAGATATAATGCATACATACCATCACATGTACGTATATAGTTATATAGACTATACACACGGCTCTCTTACCCTCTAGTCTTATTTTGCGAAGTGGAGTCTTGTTCCTCTGGAAGGCTCCAATGGAAAAAACGGACTCGCGGACTGGTTTATGTAAGGCAGTATCCTATGCAAATGAGTGTGTGAAGAATTTGCATGGAAAAGTGCTGCAATGTCGTCATGTGCAGCCAGAAACTAAGACTTGGAAATTTATATCATCAGATCTTGAGAGATTACCACACCCTTTCTGATCACGTCTTGCTCAACACGCCTAATCATGTGCGCTTCCTGAGCCCAGATGCAATCATGGACATACCGAGAGACCATTTCAGCCAATCTCTTCATTCCACAATCGAGTCCATTCCCATATTCATAGAGAGTCAGAGAGAGAGAGAGAGTGTGTGTGTGTGTGTGTTTGTTAAAGAGAGAGTGTGAATGAGGTTTAAAGAGAGAATATGGATAAGTGTAAAAGAGCGAGCGTATGAGTGGAAAATAGTTCATGAGTGTAAAACAGAGCGACTGTATGTGTGTAAAATAGTCGAGTGTATGACTGTAAAAGAAAGTATGAGTTTAACATAGAGATTCCGTCGCGGTCCGTTCCAATCTGGGCGTAATAGAATGCCTTTCTGACTGCTGTTATAGTATAAATTTGATGAAAATACTAGGAAGGGTGGTTGGTTCTTGGATATTTGGTGGTGGTTAGAGGTGGTAGCGGATGAAGGATGCAATGAAATCTTTGGGAGGAAATTCCTTTTCATATAGTTGTCTTCAACCCCAGTCATTTCTTTTCTCTCCCCATTTACATCACCAGCTCGGCTGCATATGTCGAGGGAATGATGGAATGAGTGACAGATTTCATTGACGACTGCATCTTTTCTCGTTGTCGATCTGTCTCGATACTAAGTATATGTAGATATGTTTTAACAAGAAATGTCAATTGTATGTATCTGTTTTAACACACAAAAAGTCAACTATATATATTTTTTAACAAGAAAAGTCAGGATGGACTCAATGGCTTTTTCCCATCGGTCTCTCTTTTCTCTCTCTCTCTCTCTCTGCTGCTGCTTCTTTTCTTTTCTCCCCTTTAGTCAGACTTTATACTATTGGGCCTTATGTATCTTTGGACTGTAAAGGTATGTATTTATATGTAAGAGTTGGAGGACAAAAAAAGAAATCTAGTTTTTCTTTACTTTTTTTATTAGCTGACTTGAGAGGACGAGGATTTCTTTTTGCCGCATTTGATACCTCCATTATTACATTGCACCCAGTTGAGTGGCATCTGCTACTCCATGTCGTCAATATTGGTCAAAGCTATGAATATATTTGGGTACAGGCCATGAAATCAAAACTCTCAAATAACATGTGAGCGATGATTCATAAAGAACACGACCTTCCGACAGAATGGCCCAAGATCAACTTGAGCTCTTACTTTCTCTCTGTCAGAAAAAAATGCAAGAGATGTGTTTATATATGAATGCTGTACATTCAGCTATGAATGTGAAGTTACTCCCGAAAACTTGTGCCTCTACATTGGAACATGGTAGGTTATAGCACAGTTCATCATACAGCGTGTTATAGATAGCAGGAGGTATTAGAACTCAGCACAACATATCGAGGTACAGTTAGGCATTGGAAAAAGCAAATTCCATAAGAGCAGTCCAGAGCAGAAGGGTGTAACGTATAGGAAATAAATTTATGCTGTGTATAAATGTGTAGTATAGTGAAGAGGCTCCACCACCGCACACCATATACATCTGTGGAATGGGAAAGCAGGCGACAAACAGCCTGCTGACTTTTACACACACACAAGTGTTACTGGGAGTTTAGACTAAATCAAGCATATCTTGATCCAATACGGACCAAATCCGTTCAATATAATTTCACTGCCCTTTAATACCCCTCCCTGTAGTGTGCTTATTCAAGAGGCTTGTTTTCATATCCTTTCAAAAAAGTTGAGGGTTTTGTATATAAATAAGAGAGATTTCTCTATCTCTGTAGATTCTCTTCTCCCGATCCATGTATCATATACTGTCTTAAGGGATATAGAGGTATGTCAGGGCTGAGCCGAAGGGAAAAGGGAAGGAAAGTACGAGAGACAAGCTTCTTGTGTCTCCCTTCCAGCCCAACCTTCTCCCTGTTTTTGTGCTCAACAATCTGAAGCAATAACACGATTTAACATTGATTCATACCTCAAGCCGAATTTATCGGCACATTTCAAATACCACTCTCTCAAACCTACAGCTCTGCTACACCTTACATGCTATATACTTGTACAGGGATAACAATTCAATCTGATTTTTTTACTCTTCGTATATCATCCAGGACACCACCACCATGCCCGTCTCTTCCTCTACGGATTTATCCCCCATTTACGAATATTACTGTGTGGTAGACGAGTTTATATGAAGAAACAAGAGCTATACACGGGCAATAGTTTATACAAGCGGACTAGTCACAAGACTTTGTCTTTCTGCAAAAGGAGATCATACCCTGTAGGTTATTGCTCACTCGACCTTTTCCATTTCCTCTGTAACCCAAGATATTTATTATCATGTTAAAAATATATCAAGCATCTGGATGACGGACGACAAGTCTGCAAATGCATTTCTACTCAAAAATTTATTTCTGCTTTTCAAGCAATAGCAGTCAAATTTTTATACGAATAGCAGTCGAATTTTTATACAAATAGCAGTCGAATTTTTATACAAATAGAAGTCGAATTTTTATACAAATAGCAGTCTAATTTTTCTACAAATATACAGGTCGAATTGTTATACTTAAAATACTTGTAGCTATCAAGCGTTTGATCTTTCCATAATTCCTTATACCACCACGTTATCACTAAATCCTCTGATCTCGTTTTAACTGTAGTTACTTGCTTTTTATGCGGTCCTTCCTATCTAAAACCCAATTATTCAACTACAGATAGTAACTGAATTTCATATTAACTTATAGTAACTAAGTTGGGGTAACTTAAAACACAAATTACAAATCGTTGTGATTAAGCACACGAAGTACTATTACTAGCAAGTGCACAGTATTACAAATTGTATAACAAAGTTACCGTGGCATACATGAGCAAGCTTGGAAGTTACATAGGAATAAAAGTATAGCAGAAGGAAGACTAGCTGTAGAAGAAGACGACACCTTTAACGACATTGTAGTCAGTAGTACAATGGTAGAGTTCCTAACAGCCTTGTGGTTACATGTGACAAGCCATAGTGATGGTAGAGTGTGAGAGAGAGGATTACATCAACTGCAATAGTGAAATGTGTGCAAGTGTGGAAGAAAAAGTGAGATGGATTGTATAACGATAGGAAGGAATTTATAGGGAACTACTAGCTATTTCCGTATGTATAAATAGCTATTTTAGGAAAGAAAAAGTTGTTTCGCCCTAAGTGGTGAAAATGGGCCGACAAGAAATCAACGAGTAAAGTGCTACTACCCGTGTAAGGTATCCCTCTCTTCCTCTCTTTGACTCTTTAAGGGAAAGGCTGGAGTGGCCGATTTGTATTCAAGCAGTTTGCAACTCATTAATGAAATTTGCCGTATGCTTAGGGAAGTCTTAATTATGGCTGTTACAACGCCATCATCACTTACTTAAGGTTACACTCATGTAGACGTCAGCTTCTAGGCCAATTCAGCGTTCACGGGGGACTCTTCTCCAGCAGTCAACAGCATTGTTAGATCGGCATTATGTAGACAAAGGCTTAATAGAGGGACGGGGTATGGATATATCTACTATAGGCAGCGTTCTCACAGGAAGTGGATAGAGACATGCTTGTATTTCATTGCTGCTCATCTTTCCGCCTCCTTTTTTAACTACTACTGTATCTGCATGGAGACTGGGAAATTATAGAGCGGTGACTTCACCCGAGACTCTTCCCCTACCGCACACATTACCCGTATTTCACATGCATTCGAATACTGGAAGTTGTTTTTAAATTTCTTATCAGTAAGTGCTCATTGTCGTCTGTACATTGTCTTTAATGGAATGACGTACAATCCTGAAGAAGGCAGGGAGATTTGTCAATAAATGCTAAGCAACTGTGAGCTAATCTTAATTTGTCGTTGTACAGGAAGGAGTGGCGAGGATTGAGGCCTTCATTCCTGAATTGAGCCTCTAAATTAAAATTTTGCCTTGTATAGTATCTTTATGCATTTTCTGTTAAAGCTTAAGGCGTTGGTAGAATTATTGAGAAATTTAAGTGCATTGTAAAGAAAAGTATTAAGTATTAATAAATATACATCTACGTGATAAAATAGATTTGTAAAAGTACAAAATAGTATGAGAAACTTTTTCAATGAATTGTTAGGATCGTAATTAAATAAATCTCAAAAAACTTTTTGACATTAATTCCCTCCTCTTGTTGGTGGAAGATTTTTTACACAACTGCTAAATACATTTGTAAAAGCTTGTGTAAAATATAAATGTAGTTCAAACAGCTGGAGGTATTGAGAGAAACAAGTAATTTTTTGGCTTCTGCATGCTCCTTGAACGCTATGGCCATGTCTGGGTGCTGCACATTTATCCGGGCGTGAAAAGGAGTTTTTAGCATGTCAGTGATTTTCCTCCGAACAATCCAGATTCCCCATGAATTGTTGAGAATACAAGGAGCACTTTTTCCTCAATGGTCATTCTCATGTGAAGGAAAGGATCTTCGTCTTCTTTTCCCTTGAAAGTCCTATACATAAACATGCTAAGAACGTGAAATTACTGTACACCGCATACATATAGCTGTGAACATTTGAGAAAAAGATTGTTGCGAGACTGCATGTAGTGCGAACTGCGTGGAGCTCCTTGAGTCAACGAATATGGTTTGGAACGAAGCAAGAAGCTGTCTCAAGACATTTAGATCAGACCCAGAGATGAAATGAGACGACCCAAGTATATATAAGCATCTCATCGCTTTACGTCCTTTTTGTGGGCTGGTTGAGGATCCAAAAATGAACCTATTCTCTCTATTTTTTTCATCCATTCATGCTTATTCCAGTGCGGGCACATTCGCTTTGTAGATTCCATAGACGACAGTTAGAACTGCATAAATTCCATGTCCAATGATCCGATGTTCCCGGTTTGTTGACCAGTCCTTGCATTTAAGTGTCTATTCTCTCGTGTCTTGCCGCCAACTAAACTGTCTATCTGGTGTCCCAACGGCTTTGGGACTCCCACGTGAATTGCTCCTAGTTGCTTAGTCGTGCACGAGGCAATTTCCTATCAGCTGCGTAATTTCTTCCAATATGTATTAAAATATATTTTTTGAAATTTTATGAATATTTTTTAATTTTTAGATTTTCTAATTACACGTTTTTATTTATGGTCAAATAACTCTCTATTATATCTGTACATCTTCTAATTAGCCACTGTAAGAACAATTCAAGCATTACGTAAAATCGAAGTTACCCGCGGAAAGTTTAGAATTTTGTAAATCATTAAAAGCATTGCTTTCAGCCCATTTCGTATTGCGTTTTAAAATCTGGTGTCTTTTCAGTTGATAGCGCTCTGCACAAAACCTTTAGATTCTTATGGTTAAAATCAATGGAAGTTTAATAGCAGAAGATCGAAACAGACCGTCGTGCATGGATAGAGCTTTGTTCAAGTTTTTGTCGATGTTCAGAGTTTGAAATAAGCCGTCGTCGGTGGACATTGAAACCCATTCTCGACTGCCTTATGATTACCTTCTTCCTCAATAACGAGTGATGAAATTGCCCACGGAAGGAATGCTTGCTCCTATAAGCTTCAACATCCTTGTCACACGCCGTGCTGAGCACTCTTCTCGTTGTAATCGCAAACCGATTGCTCCCTATCTCCCTCCAAAACTTACATAAAGTCCGCGACTGTATTTATTAAGTCAAAACCACCCATAGTGCATATATCCCGGGCCCCCGCTAGCTATTCGTCTTTGAAATGGTCGGAGCTTCAGTGCAATAACATGCATCCGTGTGTCAAATTTTAAGAATGAGTAGAGCTCTGAAACCACTGGGGTCTTGACCGTGAGTTTTCCCTTAAAAAAGTCAGACAGCTTTCACGATGTTATACACTACTGATACTATCACTTGCGTATCGTTTACATTTACTATCTATTATTTTTTTCTAACATTGTTATATATGTACATGGAAGTACGTGTACTAATTTCTCTATACTGACTTCATCGGAGCTCTGATACCTTCTATAGAGATTAGCACGGATCATGTCCTACAATGGAAGTGGAGATGCAACAGGAAGCGATCGAGCTGGTGACTAATTCTTTGATAGAAGGGCACTGTATAGATAAGGTATCTTCCTCAGTGATATCCCTTCCAGATAGTTTCTAGGACTGGCGGGAAGTTCACGCAACTGACATATATGGCATAAGTAGGGCAAATGTAGAGCACATTTCTACCTTGAAATTCAATGGTTCAAAGTGGTAAAAGACACGTACGCACGGCTTCGCACACATATACATACACACATTATTAAGGTGAAGGTATAAGGAAAGCTATTAAGGCTGGAGAAAGTTCGCTATACTATGTTAGAAGAAGGGAGCTGTAGTGATGAAAAGAGGACTGGGATGAATGAAAGAAAGGAGTCTCGACAACATATCTATATTTAGAGTGACAAACGATGGGGATGCAACATACATAACGGACACACAAGCAAAAGACATTCAGGTGATGCTCGGTCGCTTTTTACTGCTATTATGTCTAGGTATATAAGTAATATGTAGTTTCATACATAAGTATAATACATGTGTTATCTTTACATATTAAGTTCTTTCAATATCATCCTTATATAAAAGTTCCTTCAACGTTATTCTGTCCTTAAATATTATTCTCTCGCCAGTATGTATACCTCACATACCTACTATCCTTGTTTGGACGGGCGGGTGGTTGAGACTCGTACTGCTCGTATGTACACTGTAAAGTACTTAAGGTTGCATTCAAGTCTTCTCAGTTGGAAAAGTTCACGTTTTATTTGAAGGGTGAAAAAGCTATATAAATCTTGATATTTGAGTTCGTCCCTGCTTCCTTTTGCTTTCCTCTCTTATTGTAACTTCTACAACTGTTTCGGGTGCATTTGAGCACCGCTCAGGATTATTTACGTCCGTTTACACTCTCAATTGTTTTCTTTCGATACTACTTTCACCATTGGTCACATCCCAGGGATTCATGTGGCTTCTTGGGGTTTTGCGTACGGCCTACTTAACTGTAAATAATGGCCACGCAATAATCAAAGTAATAATTGCGATTATTCTTTTTCAAATTAAATTTATAATATTAAGCATGGTTAACGAAAAATATATGTGGTCAAATCAAATCAATATACTATACATTTACTATACATGATTTTCTTAATAATAGAAAAACCAATATAACAACTCCTTAAAATTGGGACTTGTGTATGTACAATCGTTAGCAAATGCGTCTTTCGTATTCTTCCGTTTGCTAAACTCAGGACAATGTATGAGGCAATTTTGTTGATACTATGAGTTAGAGGGTGAAAAAACGCATGAAAACAAAGCAATAGCGTAGCACATGGTGGCACATTCAATGCTTTTCCCCAAAGCTTCGCTGAACGACTTTGAGCCGGAGTCTCGTGTACATGCACATTTTATAAGTAGTAGAATTTAGCAAAGTAGGAAGGTGAAGTTGTGAAAGGAGGTTTAAGGACGAGGAGTCGTTCGTCGTTTGCCTCTTTTTGTCTGTTGTGGCGGGCCGTTGTCGGAGACGAGGAAACATTGCGAGCACATGGAATGCTTCTTTCCCCCCTTCCCCGTTTCGTGTCTTCTCTAAACTGTAATATATAAATACACTTGTAATACTTTGAAGGTAACTGCAGTGGAAACGGCCTCCGTGCTCTGTGTAGTATTTCCTGGTTGTTTCAACCGTCTGTAAATGCATACGACTCCAATTCTTGAACGTCTAGTCCTCTTTATGTTCTCCTTAAAAAGGTGCAGTATGTACAAACACCCTAAAGAAGTGTGTAGTAAGTATAAACACACACTAAAAAGGTGTAGTATGTATAATTCGGGAGTTGTTGGTGAAGGTGCAGAAGAGCATGGAGAGTTGATGTACGTACTGCGGTAAAGGAGCTTCACATCTTCATTCCCTTAATCGGTTTCATGACTCCCTCTCTCTCTCTCCCTGTGTTCGTCTTACACAATAGGGATTTATGTCGGGTCGTGTTCTACACACCACTTCCTCTCGGATAAACAGTTTCCCTGGAACATTTTCATGTTTCATCTCTCTTCACTACTCTCGCTTTCTCTCTCTTCCTTTCTCTCTCTCTCTCTCTCACTTATTGTGCTTCGATTCCCTTCGATTTTCAAGCCCCATTTACATCTTCTTTTCCTTGGACCGCCCCATGCCTTTATTATCTAACCAACTGGTTCCTACTAAGCCATTCCACATTTAAAAGCTCTTTCCCTCTGGCCTGTCCTATCCACTGTTCCTATCTATCCAAGCTGTAAGCCAAGCTTCATCAACCTTCTTAGCATCCAATGAACCTTTGTAAGTTGCTTCCGAGACAGTTGAATTTATTGGGGGTGTTTGAATTTTAAATAGCAACAACTATACTTGATAATGCAGGTCAACCTAGGATGTCAACCAACGGTATATACACATTCTGCGTTTTGTGTAACGTTATCGTTTGACCTTGCACATCTTATCCCGAAATTATTAATTATCACATTATCAAATCCTTGCATTTTTGGGTACTATAATGTTTCCGTAGTTGGTTAACTCTCCGTCTCTAAGGTAATAATTTTGAGCGTCAATTGGGTACAAATATTGACATCGTGACTGGCACACTATTTGTTTGTCAAAATGTTGAAAACATTGAAAATGTAAAAAAAATATAGGGACATTAAATGGAGGAAAAAAGACGAGTGTAGAAGTGAGAAGTTAGGGCATTAAACTAGGAAAAATAATTGTAGGGCATAAATGGGGTCGTAAATAGGTGACATCCGTTTTTACAACTAGGGGAGAATAGCGCGTGTCGGAGCTTGTATAGGTCTATAAGCTATATGTACATACAAGGGAAGATGTTTATAGTTATATGAGGGATTTTTTCATGATGGCAGTCTCTAAGTACAAGAGTTTAAATGATTTATGTTGAATTGGTTGTATAGTTTCACTATTAGTTCAATGGAACAGGCTCCAATATTCCAGTTTATAAAAAGTAAAACAAACTTGTGAAGAAGAGTGTTGACGAAAATGAGTTGTAGAATCTGTTGCTCCTTTTTTCCCTTTACGAAACTGACGAGGTTAATTATGGCGGCGGCTGCGAGAGTCAAAGAGAAGATTATTTGCAAAGGAAAAACGTTTTTTTCACTATGAAAGTGCATTCATGGACGGAAGTGGAGTGGAGACTTGTAATAATTCTGTTGAAAATAGATGTTTCTCCCGTTCCTATATAGGACTTTCATTGCCAGTGGATCGAGAGAGAGATTAAAGCGGTTTTACACGATGGTAACGTAGTGTGGACTATGACTCTCTTCTCTTACGGTCTGCTTGTTACTGTTGTGAGAGAGTCGTAGAATTATTGAAGAAGTTACGAAGGCGGGAAGAAGTGTATAGAGATAGGGAAAGTGCTTCTAATGGAAACTGTTGTTAAAGGTAGCAAGGGTTTTGGAAGGAGAGAGAGAGAGAGAGAAATGTTGAATAGTAGAGATGAGTATGGATGAGCAATCTATTTGAGATTTTGGGATTTATAGGTGATATTTAAAGGGAAGTCAAAAGAGAGGGGCAGGTCCCGATGGTTCTTCGATGCCGTCGGTGGTTGTAAATTTTCTTTGGTAAAGGAAGACGGAGACTAGGTTCAAGGGACATAGCGGATACGGGTCTTTCCTTGTACTCATATGACAAACGATAGTGCTCGTATGTCTTCAGAAATGGGGATCCACATCTCAGGAAAGGTCGGTTTGTTTCAATCCATATCAGAGGATAGAACTTGTCATCAATTCACTTCCAACACCACCAAAAAACCACTCTTGTCAACATATAAAACCGACTCCATAGGCATCGCCAACAAGATAACGCTAGCAATTGACGACTGGCATAGTCCTTAGTCGGCAGTTCCTTTTCTTTTTCCTATTTCTTCAACCTCTTCCACAGCAGCAGGCTTTTACTAAAAACCTCCTCAACTCCAAGGGCTGCCCCCCATCATATGCACATGTGAATATAGACTTTGTGAAGGACCGTGTGGTGATCGTCGTTGCGGCCGAGTGTGAGAGAGAGAGAGAGAGCAGCTCCAATAAATACACACCGCCAGCCACAAACCAAAAGCCAACTTCTTCTTCTTCCCGCATACATAACGTCTTCTTCTTCTACTTCTCCACCTTGTTGTTACCTCTCTGCCCGTGGAACTATTTAGATGCAACGCTTAACCAGTGTAGGAGCGGGGAGTTCCTCTTCTGTATGTCACTTTCATCTTTCTCTTTCCTGGATCATTCATACTTTTTTCATCCCCTCAGCTTAGTTTTTGGATCTTAGTTCTTCCCAAGAAGTACATCATCCTGTAGGGGGTTGCATACTACATCCATTGCACTGTCTCCACTGTCAGGTCTTGTTGCACCTTGGTTGAAGTGGCCGTCTCCGGTCTTCTTTACTTCTCTGACTTGCTTCCTTCCTTGACTTGTCTCCTTTTGTTCTTCAAATACCCCCTTTCTTTATTCAGATATGTACATATGTACTCAAGAGTTTCTTTCTGGTGTATTTTCTTATGCCTTTTCTTGGTGATTTTTCGTCTTGTCTCATACGCCATGGGCTATCACTTCTAGAGTATATTAACTCACTGTATAAAGTTCATGTTACAGATATTTAGCACATTTTACTATTAATTAGACATCATTATAAATGAACATCCTCAAACGCTTATTTCCATCAGCTACACTAAACATTGATTATATTACATCAGTTATTTTTGAAACATTGATACTTTGAATTTACTTCGGCCATTTTAATATTGTATCATATCGGTCATACTTAAATATTAATTGTATTATATTACATCGGCCATATTAAACATTTCTTGTAGAAAACATTAGTTCATTTAGCGCAAACATGGGGTGGCAAAGTAGTTTGAACTATATAGCTTATTATTCAGTCAGGTCTATGTTTCCGTATATTTTTGAATGAAACCTCAAACTGAAACTACATAAACCTTTTTGGATAAGTGTGTACATTATTTAGAATACAGAGAAATAATGTATCTAAATGATGAGTAGCTTTTGTGGGGAAAACTTATCTCTTGTCAAGTAATTATTTTTAAAGAAAAGATTATATTTTATCTCTCTTGATATTTTAATGGTTGCTTTGGGTTGGTTGATATACCTTATTGATTCAATTTATTCAAGGCTAATGAATATTGGTTTGTTTGGACAGGGTATGCTCACAATCCGTACAACGGTGTAATATGCAATGACACCATATTGGCCACAGGAGTTTTTTCCTCCAAAGAGCTCTGGCGACTCTCCAAAGGTTAGTAGTTTGGACCAACGTCCTACCTTCATCAGTATATATCTTACTCCGGGAAAACACATTCGTTTTTGCAAAACTCGTCTGCTTTCAATTTACTTTTCTATTACCGAAAGCACAAATTGAAAACATTCACTACCAATTATTATTACCGATTAAGAGCATTGTCGCGACAAGTCATTAGATTCTCCGTATAATCAATCAGTGCACGCGTAGACAAGGCGGTAGTCCTCAAGTAGACAAACGTATTGCTACACAAACCACATGCATAATATGTATAAGATAATATAATTTCAATATCTTCCCAACATCTCTTCCATGTTTTCATGCCTAAGTAAGCTTATCTCCATGTATCACAGTCACTTATTGCTTAGTCCTACTTATTGGAAGGTTTCAGGATATACACATATGCAACTCACCCCCCGTACTGTTACTATAGCATATAGAAGAATTTCACTTCTGTAACTCTACAAAAATTCATACTGTGCAGCTCTCTACAGCAAGACTCTCGGGTGTAACGTGCTTGTTCACCATTATTGCACTTACAGTACAACAACAAGAGCAAAAGTAAATGCATGGTGAAAGGATCGGAATGGAAGGGCGATGGGTAGAGAGAAAGGAAAATAAATATGTAGACAGCGTAGGATGACTTACTCCGCCTTGGTCGTTTCGAGTAATAGTTTTGTGTTTTATAGTCAATTTAGATATGAAAGAGAAAGTGTGTGCAGTATTTGAAAGAGTTTCGTGTTGTCGGCCGTCGCATCGTCTTTGTCGTTGCAGCATCGCGGCGGAAATAATGTTACTTAAAAGCGGTACATTTACAAATTCTATAGCAATGCTTTTTCTCTCTATTACAACAACAACGACGACAACAACAACAGCAGCAGTAGAAGTAGTACTAGCAGCAACAACAAGGCGAAGAAGAAGCAAGAAAATAAAAAAAGGCATGGCAGGATAAGCATAAGCAAAGCGAAATGACGAATTGTATGCCAGTTCAGACTTCCATATCTCTCTGTTTCTAGGTCTTTTTACTTGTCTTTCTCATGGTGTTCATATGCAAACTGTTTTGGAATCGCTATATGTATATACATGTTTCATACTAGGGAACGACTATGATCATATGTATAATGTTAGAAGACGACCGTGGTCATATGTATAATGTTATGAGACAACCGTGTGCACCACTGTAATATTGCAGGGGACAACAAGCCTGTGCATATGCATGATGTGAAGGAACGAAGAGCATAAATAAGCTGAATGAAGCTACATGCAAGAGCGTAAATTCACATTGCATGGAATTCAGCACAGTTTCCGTTGTCTTCGTGCAGCATGCAAAAAAACTAGGTACATGTATTCTAATGATTATGTGAACTATGATCTGCACTGTCTTTTATAAATTAAGTTCTTTTTTGGAAATATTTGCTTGGGAGAAGGAGGATGGCTGGGTCCATGTGGATGTTTTTCTTTGTCTCGGTATATCTTGTCCCTTTGTGAATAACTGGGTGAAGGAAGAAAAGTGTTGTACTTGTCGTTAATGTAGGTAGCAGGATCTTTGCTCATTGCAAAGGAGAAATATCCCCGAAAAGTTTTCCTCTGTCTCTACCCTTGTTCTACTATTTTCACCCGTTATGTTATGATATTACACATGGACTGTTAGAGAAAGAGAGAAGGAGCTATGAGCGGTGGAGAGCTTACACATAGCAGACACACTCCTTCTCCAGGCAGGGAACAACGTGCGAGAGTTGTATCTGTGAATTTGAAAATGGAGGGAGAATGAGGCACTGTGAACAGTGTGGCGTGTAGTAATTTCGTGATATCATCAGAAGCTTTTATGGTCTGTTGTATATGCATCGGGAGGCTAAATGTTGTGTGTAGGAATTGATGACAAATGGTGTCTCCTTTACTAGCCATTTAACTAAGCAGTTTGGAAGCAGAGCTTTGTCACTGCGGTTTCCACCACTCCAGGAGGTATTTGACGAGTTGCTTGGGTCATAACTCTGACCCTTTTCATCACAACCCATTCTCTCTCACTCTCTCTCTCTCTCTCTGTCCCTGTCTCGCTCTCATCTACTTTGTATCGATTACTGCAATCACCAAATCTTTTCGTCTGCCTAGCAGTCTCATCTTTTTAGTTGCAGTTTGTGTTCCTTCAATTAAGTTGAGATTCTCATTAATAAAGGGATTATTTTTAACCCGCTCCTAATAAGCACGTTAAGTTGAGCGGCTTTCTACTCGGGATTTCTAATCCCGCCTTCTATCCTTCCATGCAATTTCCTGTTTAAATCAATATTCTTGGTTTAATGCCGAAGCAGGTTGTAGTGAGAATAACAACAGTGTATTATTTTTTATTTTGAAAGTATTTATAATTTAGCATCTGGAATTTTATACAATTTCGATGCTTGTGCAACCTGAAAAGACCAACGTTTTTAGACTATGTATTTTACATATCAGTAGTAAAGTAGACTACCACACTCTTGTATTAACTTGAGGTAATTCAAAGTGTTTTTGGCCAAGTGATAAGTAAGCTTGCAGCCTGCATCGATTTTCCCAAGACGTTTCTGAAGATTCTTTTAGCTAGATTTTTTAGCTATTGTGAATTGTTGTAGCATTGTTTTAAATTACTACTAGAGGATCATAGTCTGGTAAGGGAATGTTAAGGAGCGTGCACAATATGCGTGCGATCCGGAAGATATGAATGAAGAGCAGGGTTGATACAGATAAGACAAGGAATGACGGGAAAGGGTTGTGATGTTGCGAATTAGCAGTTGCACGAGCTCTCAATGACGAGAACATTTGAGGGCAAAGATTTAAGTAAGTATGAGGAAGATAGGGGAAATAGTAGTTGTTCAAGATCGGAGATAAATTGAAAACATGGAGTTTATGAAGAAATAAGTGTATATAACCCATGTAAAGACAGATTCACAAATAAGCAATACATGTAATATGGAGATAGGAAGAGAGAGAGAGAGTTGGGCGAAGGAAAGGATTGAACAAGATTTCATAAGCTATGGTGATTTGTAGCTAGTGGCTTCATCTTGTGCTCCAGCAGTCTCCAAACCGAAACCTTATATCCAGTAGGATTCTTTTATGGCTCTTCTATGGTAATCCGATGTTCAGAGAAGCGAATGTGTGGGCTCCGTTCAGGATTTACCGACATTCAGGCTAAATATGCAATAGTAGTAGATTTTAAGCGGTCGGTCCTCTCTTTCTCCCTGACTAACGCTATCCTCAACTCACTCCTTTTTCTTCGTTGGGAGGAAAAAGGTCGTAGATTACGTTACGAACATTGACAATTTCCCCAAGCTTTCAATGGTCTTCCCATTTCATTTATGTTCCCATCAAAATCTTATTTTTTAATCCAGTCAAGCAACTTTGACAGTTCCTTTTGTCATTTCTTTTTCTCCTCCACTATGTTTATGTGTACTTCCCGTCATTCCTTACTCATCTGACTTCGAAAAAGAGATACTTTGATAGGCCGGTACTGCCAACCTAGTAGGTTAGCACATTTCAGTCCGTCGAGCATGAGGCAAGTAGCTTCTCTTATTCTCTTCCTCCCATATTCCTTTACAATGTCTCATCAGTGACCGTGGTAGTAGAAAACTAGGAGAGGGAAGTAGGTATAATTGACATTTATGAAGGTTCTATATTTTTCTTGTACAAGTATATATTTTATTCGTATGTACTACTTTGATTAGCAATGATAACTCTAGACGTCAGTTCTTTCGCGCTTGTTAACTCCATGGATGTGAGCCTGTGGGGATGATACATTTACCATGAAACAGTTAGGTCGGAAACGGATTCATTCGGGGTAAGAAGACAATAGGAGGAACTGCTATTGTTACTACTAGAAGGGGTGAGATGAGGATAAACAAGTCAGGTCTGTCTTCCTCGCGAGATTCTCTTTCGACCAAGTGTCGACATTGACAGGAATTTCCTGATCAATACACTGCTTATACTTGAAGGGTGTGAAACCAAGTATTGTTGATGATCTGCATGTCCGCTGGACCTTCGCATCATAGGTAGGATAAGGTTATATAGGGTTGCGGATTTACGTGAGTTGACGTATAAAGGCTACTGTAGTAGCTAAATCATAACTGGTTGCTGAGAAAAGTAACAACTACAGAGTGACACTTTGATGGGATGTTTGTTGAAGATTATGAGACACCGAAATGGTCGACTGGGAATTCCTCCGATAGATGTGAGTACATTGGTGTGAAACAGAGTGTTATTATCTCATTTCATCCTCTGTTCACATCCCCGTTTCTTTTCCAGCTCCTTCTTACTTAACCCCTACGTTTCTGTTGTATGTATACAGCGATAGAGTTTGTACAAGGGGAAGGATGTGAGGATTGAGAGAGCCAGTTTACAGTTTAGTATCTATTCAGTATGTCGTCGATGTATGATTCCCAATTGGTCTTACCAGGGTGAAAGCCAACGTTGAGTCTCCACTCGTCTGTCAGACATAAGAAGAGTAGTTAAAGTGTAGAAGAGCAGAATTGTAAAGGAGGAGAGGCATAAAAATCCGAGAAAGCATGCACAACGTGCTCACCTCGTAATTCTCTCCCTACGTACATTTGCTACCATTCGTATTCAGTATGACACAAGTTGCAATTTACAATCAACGTCAGGCAAAACTTTCGGCTCCTATGGATATATCTCCATTCCAGTTAGTTTTTGAGAGCACATGTTCATCTATGGCCTCGTATACTTTCAACTGGATCTGATTTCCCTTTCCGTGCACACACTTTACGATTTCCCCCGATTCTTTCATACTTATAAGACATACTTTAGTCTCCATATTCTTGTCAACGTCTGATCACGACATTCACGATATTCACTGAACACATGTGCTTGAGAAACATCTATACAGATTATTAGCGTTTTTTTTTCAAGACGATATAGCAAAAACACTTCGAGATGTAGCATCAAAAAATTTTAATGCTTTCATTTGATAAAAGCAATACTTATATCAATATGTTCTCTTGAGTATTGATTGACACAAGTACAGAATCAGCCACGTTTATAATTATAGACTTTGCTACTTTCAACAGAAAATTTATAATGTACATTTGAAATATTGCAGCATCCATTGTCCAAGGTCCTAATGGACTCCAACCTACGATCAAGATTGAAAATCCCAGCAGTTATTATTGCAATAGCTACACTCCTCCCGGTCCAGATCATTCGGTTCTCATGGGATCTGGTACTTATAGTAAGTGACCCTAATTGAGCTTTTGAATATTTGCCGAGCTGTTACTTATGTGTGGTTTGGCTCAGGTCCACTGGCGCTGCCTCGAAGTTTACCTAGTCCACAAACTGAGCATAGAAGTAAGAGGCGAAGACTGAGTTCTGAAGATGACCCGTTGGATGTTGGAGGAGCAAGGGACAAAAGTAATGAAGTTGGATATTACGGACAAAGCCCTGCATCCTTATCCAGTCAAACCAGTTGGCATTCGGAGGTTGACCATGGTAACTAATTGGACATTTTTTGCCCATTTAAGAATTTTAACAAAATTTGTTTAGATATTCGCATGACGTAATGCTATTAATAACTACTGCTTGGTATGCTCATTCTAATAATTCTATAAAAATTTCTTTTTAATATGGCAATAATATAAACAATATTATAGTAATAATGGCTTTGGTAATATTAGTTGGGTTATTTGTGAAGTTGCTTTTGGCTTAACATATCTAAAATGACAGACATTTGCAGATAGTTGGCAAATAATTAGGGTGAAGGGTTATAACCATCATTTTGGACTAAAGCTTGTTTGGAAGTTACATCGGACAGGGAATATGATGCGGTGGAAGAGCTAATTTGGGCATAAGGTTACGTAATTTTGTAGCTCAGGGGTTTACTCAAAAGGTCACAAGTTGGGCTGGTTCCGGGGTAATGGGCGAAACCTCGCTAAAGGTTGAAAATCAACAATGTACATTGAAATTTTAGGGCCTCATAATCGAAATCATCATTCAAGTCATCAAGGTAACAACCATACAAGTAACGCACACCATCACAACAACAATAACAGTAGCAGTAGCAGCCATCATCATTCGCATCATCATCACCATCACGCTGGACATCATCAAGGGCACCCTGGACAAAAATCTTCAAATAGCTGTGACTCTCTTGCATTAAAGTCAAGTCGAGTTAGCAGTGGCCCGCGAGACTCGAACCAGTGCCCACCCAGTCCTTCTCCCTTGGGTCTCACCATTAGGCAAGCTGGTATGTGATGATACTGAAACAAGATGCCAAGCATACATAATATTGTCGCATATGAACAGAAAAGTCATAATAGTTGTAATGTGACACATACTCAAGTTTTCAAGTCTTAAAATTATTTTATGAATTTGAGTAACACATATTATCAAGCATTTAGGATTTACCAGTTGGAGGATTCATTGTATAAATTGCATACTGACTGAATTTCAAATACGCATACCTATATTTGTTCACAGTAGGAGTTTGTGTTTTTGTTTGTATAGATTAATTTGTTATTGCTGTGATGTTTCGTGTGGTTTAACGTTTGATGTTTGTGATGTAAAACATTTAGAAGTAATACTGGCTTCGTTGAATTGGTTATTAATTAGTTAAATTATGTAATTGGAAAATAAATTTCACTTTAATTTACTCCTTCCATCGTGTTTGTATAGGGTTAAGTCAGCATTCGACGGTTACCACACTTGGTTCAAGCAGCCTAACTGGCGGAAGTACTGGAACTTCTTATTACCACACCGATGGTCATGAACACCATGGAAGTCCAGCAAAGTATCATGAGAATGGTCACGATACTTTCTCAGACTTTGTCACCCTCGTCTGTCAAGAAGCTCAGAGTACTGGTGGCCAGGTACTCTACTACGTAACGTTTCAAACTTCATTTCCTTCTACCAACTAGAAATATTTCTAACACTTGACTTTTTACAACAAACCTTGTATTAATATGAAACAATGAATTTAGAATCAATTTTAATAGCCTATGTTTTGCTTCGTCTTCATTGAAGATAATTCTTAGTGAACAGTAGTGAGTGTGATTTAAAACTTCCGAGTTTTATAGTCACATTCTAATTTAACCCGTGGAAAAATAATATTTCCAGAATTGTGTAAAAAAACGAAAAACCAAACTACTTCCAGCTCGTTTGGCATATATTAGACATTAGATGGAGCGAAATTAATGCTTTTAAAAATAGAAATGTATGTAAATGGTTTTAGTGCTAGAAATGATCAAATGAAGTTTGAAAGTTTTGTGATTTTTTTTTGTTAATTTTTGGATTGACATACTATTACTTACTAGTAAGATTAGTTCTTGGAATGTACATACATGGAAATATTTCCAGGGAGGAAATGCGCGTGTGAGCAGCAAATTATCGGCTTATTACAGCAGCTCAATGCTCCCGCCACCCCCACCGCCACCGACAGCTCCGATGGCAAGACCGGTGACAATAATCAGGTCGACGGAAATTGGTGGTGGTAGCGGACTCGGAACTTCGCCTCCAGCCTCCAACACACCCCCTCTTACCAGTAATGAATCCAACAGTGCTGCTCGAGAAAGTCGTGGTCCTTTAAGTCCTAATCCACAAGGAAATGATCCGAATCCTTCCCCTCGTTCTTCTTTCCCAGTATCACGAGATTACTCTTTGAGTCATCTCCATTCTCAGTCATCTGGGCAGGTAATAATGATAAAGGCTCAATAAATTTCATGTTTTCGGTTTCACACAACCCACAAGTTGCTAAATCTTGCCGATTTCGTTTGCAGTTATTCAGTTATAGCAATATTAATCCTGTAAGTGGAATGTCAGGAGTTATCAGTCCTACGAATCTCAGTTTATTTCCACCCAGCTCTAATTCTGGTTCGCGGAATGCTGGATCGCGGTCTACGCCACTTCCTAGATGGAATGCACCATTTATAAGCTTAGATGAGAACATTGATTATACTATGGTCTCACCTTTGATGCCCGGACCAACTGAACCCAATACAGCTACATTAATCGACGATGGTGAGACACAAACGAATCAATCACAGTCTCACAATGTATGACCCACAAACATAACCACAATAAATGCTATAGAATATGTAGTTCAGCTTTCTTTATTTGATTAATATGATTATTTTATAGTACAAAAAATGTATTTACAGTAATTTATTCGTAGTACCGTCCTAAAACTCCCTTAAAAACTTGTTTGATTTTTTGAAGCTGATCTCTCATATATTTGTTAAACCCTTGTTTGATTTCGTCCAAAAATGTTTGTGCTGTGTTCTTGCCAGTTTGTCATTTAGTCTAGTCACTTGTCGTAGTATTTTATTTTGTAATAACTGTTTTCGTGATTCGTGCGGTTTACATTTTATATGTTATCCAACCAGTTAGTAACGTAAGGATGAAGTTACTATGAACTGTGGATTTCAGTGGCTTTGGTTGTCATCACTTATTTTTGACTTTTTAATCTTGTTTTAGTGTGAAACTTGACGCCTGCATATGCTGTGAACCATCCCAAAAGCTAACTAACAAAATTAAATGAACATAATTATTTTTTAGCAGCTGTAAGTGTACGACCGTCTCTAAAATCAAAATTGTAAGTTCTTTTCTAACATTTCAACAATTCTAATAATCAAAGGGTCTGATTAAAACGCTAGCATTTGCAGTTGTGGATTATATTTGAACCCTTACACGACTTCTATTTTCCCTTCGATTATGTTTTTTTAGTCAAGTTTGTCCCTATAGTTGTTCCTTTTTTTTGTTCTATTTTATGATTTGTTTTCACATTTCCCCAATTTATCGCATGGTGATTGTTTTTAGTAATGATTTGATTTTAAATATTTTTTTACCTAACTCAATGATTACTTTTCAAAATTGTTGTGTATTTTGATGTTATTACACCAACCTGGTTTTAATCAAGTCAAAACTAATTAGATAATTAATGTGATGTAATAATGTTCCTAAGAAGAACTGTGGCAGTAGCAAGCCTTGTTTTAATCATGGCCAATCTACAGATATAGTATATAATGAAATCATGGCAAGGTTTTTCAATTACGCTTAACAATGATTGTTGACAGAGAGATACTTCAGTGTGGTTGTGCATGGGAGTGACGGGCTAGATGGCACTAATGGCGCAGGAAATCAGGGTCTGGGGAGTGCTCACTCAGGAAGTGGAACCAACTCATCACCCCCTGTCCAACAACAACAGCAGCCAGAAACGCCGCCAACACCCAACGGAACACCACCTAATCCTCCTCCAACGGCCCAGAAAACATAGTCATTTGAAGAATTTATGAAACCCCCCTCTGTAGTCTTAAGATGTTTTAAAAATACGGCATGTAAAATCATGGAAACGCGTTGAAAATCTGCATTCATGCGTAATATACTTACACTTTACCGATACGTATTTATTATGTTAAGCACATGTACACGTACTTATATAGTAATGGAGCGTCCTACAAAATTTCAAAACGTTCAGTCCTCCCATAAATATAGTTTGTATTAATAATAAGCTGAGCTCTCCAATTAATTTTCAGAAGTACGCTTGTTATTAAAAAAAGGTAGAAAAACCATAATGTATAAATGTTGTTCTCATCTGAAAACAACTAACTGTAATCACGAGAGAGATTCGTCAACATACTTTACTTGAGGCACTCGAAGTTGTTTCCGCAGTTATAACCCCAGAATGTTACAATTAAATCGCGAAATGACAGTACTGGTTGGAGGATCTGAACAAGACGCTTAAGAACTACACAAAAGAACACCATTTCTATGCATCCCATGAAAATACAAATTAATACAAACTACTTTTTGAACTAAATGTTAAACAGAATCTACTACAGGTATTGTCGTTAAAAAAACGAATAAATTGAACGAAACAAGTACTTGATAAAGAAGACAGCCAAATGAAGTAGCTTTCAAAAACGCATTAAAGTTGTGTAATCAATATGGTCACATACCAACTATAATTAAAACTGTGTGGTAATTAATAATTATTCTATTTGACTATAGTCCTAAAGCAATATTCTACAATAGTGGAACTAACGCAATGGAACACGGCCTACGAAACTGAAAAGTAGTTTTTATGATTAGAAAAGGAACCAACACAATGGCCAAATATTTGTTTGAGTATTGAACTACTATAGTTTTAATATTGCGATACATTTGAACTGTAATGTTATTAAAAGTTTTCAATCATGATTAAGAATTTTTCGAAAATGTTAAATAATTACATATTGAATTATATTCAAGTAAATAATTATATTTTCAGCACCAGAAGTGATACTTCGATGCCTACCAGGGGCATCACCATGATGTTCGTAGTAGTTAAAAATTAGTGCTTAGGGGTGCAGTAGTGTAGTACTTAATGTTAAAACTATATATTCAGATTTCATGTCATTTATGTTGAACATGCAGTATGGCTATATTTGACCGCTCTAAAGAATTAAATGTGAGGATGACATAATGCTTGTACATGCGGTTTTAACAGTAATAGCAATAATATTAACAATATTATTGTAATCCGAAAAAACTTATCGAACTGTATTGTTAAATATTTTATAGATACGTATATTTACTTGAAATAACATTGTTCCAAAAGTGATTAACTTATGAAAAACAGGTGTCCGTCGTAATTAACTTTCAAAGCGCAATAACTAAAAACTTGTAGCACTTAAAAAACATTAAATACACTTTAATGGCTCAGTTACTCTTATAGACTATAATGTCTTATTAATTCGTA